>JAGDYQ010000058.1:2672522-2749109 GCA_021962125.1 Bulinus truncatus | reverse complement strand
AAACAATATAGCATTGTAAATAGGTTGTCTCAGATTAAACCATATAGCATTGTGAATAGATTGTCGCAGACTAAACTATATAGCATTGTAAATAGATTGTCTCAGACTAAACTATAAAGCATTGTAAATAGATTGTCTCAGACTAAGATATATAGTATTGTAAATATATTGTCTCAGACTAAACTATACAGGCCTAGCATTGTAAATAGATTGTCGCAGACTAAACTATATAGCATTGTAAATAGATTGTCTCAGACTAAACTATATGGTATTGTAAATATATTGTCTCAGATTAAACAACATGGTCTTGAAAATAGATTATGTTCTACTAGCTGAACAGGCCCGGTACCCGGACCGGCTATTAGGCACGCAGTTGGAGTTGAAAATGGTGATGCGCTCACAACACCATATCATTGACTAATCTTAATTCATTCATTATATTTTAAAGGACTCTTTCTCAATAGTTCTTTGTTTATAATTTAAAATTCTCTTTCACTTAGCCCCACACCCATCCTTACCTCCCTCCCTCCCCCGCCCGCCAACCCCCTTCCACTCAAGACATGCCCGAATCGCAGTGGGTCTCAATTTACAAAATTACAAAAAGGGGCATTTAGTATAACTGAATGTTCTTAGAACACCACCACCCCCCCTTCCACTCAAGACATGCCCGAATCGCCATGAACATCCTATATACCGCACGGTGTGAAGGTCTGTCAAACGTACGGTCGAGTATCTTAGACGATTATGTATATAGATATTAAATACGTCATGTTAAACATGATAAATTATAAACAAAAAGAACTGTTGGAATGGGGGTGTATGGTTCGTGAAATAATGATTAAGTTATTACCTCAGTGCAAAGTATAATCAAACCATTTATTGATCTTATCTTTTATTGTGTTGATTAACATTTAAACCAAAAAAAAACTTATAACACTTGTCTATATTTAGTATTCTGTATAACGAATGTATAATCATTAGTTAAAATCTTAGTGATTTAGTATTTTCTGAATTTACATAAAAGATATTCATTAAAAAAAAACAAGCAATTTAAGTCTTTTCCGTTTCGGACAAAGGACATTTTAGAGCATTTTCGTGTAAGCAGTGGCTACGGTTACGCCGGACGAAATCCGTATTTTTTTCCGGGTTACAGCAGATTTTTGCTCCACGTGTATGGGTTTTGATAAATAGAGAGGGAAGTAATCATGTTGAATAACTGTTACAAAAATAAATAATGATTACGCCCTTTGATTAGCTTTTATTATTTATATTTAAAATATAAGCAAAAACGGTACCTAAAAAGACTCTTATATTCGGCCCTGAGAGGTCAGATCGCGAAATGGACTTTTGATGTACACTTGGCAGGCCAAGACCTACAAAATGATTTTTACATCATGGGTCTAGGACTTATGGTTGTTGAGATCTAGGGTGATGACAGACAGACAGACAGACAGACAGACAAAACGGGGACAATAGAGCATTTTTTTTCGAAAATGCTCTAATAAACGTATTATGTATTTACATTCAAATGAATTTGATATACAATAAATTTTGAATTAGGAGGAGATGGGGCGCCGGTAAAAAGAAAAACAATTAAAAAAATTTACAGCGTGATAAAATATTGACATAATGCATCGATTGAAATTCTGCACTTTCACAAGGAGACTGTGTGGGTCATGTGGGTGATAGTCATATTGTCCATTAGGGTAATACATATGCAACAGAAAAAAATATTAGTCGCCTTTCTGCAACTAATATGATATTGCAGGTAATAATTTTTCTCCATATCTCCATGAAACGTTAAAATAGTAGGCCTCAATATCTAGCACAGATGCTGCCAATATAGTTGTTCTGATGTGTTCATAGTAGTGCATTTTCTAATTTTAAGTTTCCATGCCAAATTAGAATGAAACGTTTTTAACCATATTCTTAATTTTAAACCTATCAAAGCTTTCATGAAGTGTCAAAATAGAAAGTAAAGCGCCTTTAAAACAACCATAATTAAACTTAATTATCTCAATTACAAAGAAATTTATAATGGTTTGAGAATCATCGTTTAAGCGATTTTGTAGTTTATGTGGAAAATACAGACTGAACACTTTTATATGCAAAGTAATACTTTGTACAGACTGAACACTTTCATATGAAAAGTAATGCTTTGTACAGACTGAACACTTTCATATGCAAAGTAATGTTTTGTACATACTGAACAATTTTCATATGCAAAGTTATGCTTTGTACCGACTGAAGAATTTCACTTGAAATCAAACAAAGTTAAACAATTGTATGATGGTGTTGAGCAAATAGGAGAATGTGTACCCTTAAGTTATGAAACTAGCTGCAGACAACCGTATGCCTTGTACTTAAGTACCACAATGTGTTATGTTCACGAGATGAAAGTTGTCCTCAACAAGGTGCATAGATTTAGGCGAGTATGGAACTGAATTGTTCCCAACAACAAGAGTAATATACAACTTGAGCATCTAAAAATAATTCACACTCGAGATATGACGAGTTATCGCTCTTAAATTCTTTTTACCTGTTGTCCGAACATTTTTCTGTCATTGAAATATATTGTTATCATTGAAATATACAACTGTCATTAAAATATATTGTTATCATTGAAATATACAACTGTCATTAAAATATATTGTTATCATTGAAATATACAACTGTCATTAAAATATATTGTTATCATTGAAATATACAACTGTCGTTAAAGAGACTGTTATTTGTCAATTATTGTCAACAAACAGTTATCATTCAATATTTTAATAGAGCGTATAGTGTAAATTATAGAACGGTACCGTTTAGTTATTTGAGAAAATATCTATTGTAGATTGTTGATCATCAATTTTGTCATTTAATGGAGCCGCTATCGTCCATTAATATTAGATATATATATATATATATATATATATATATATATATATATATATATATATATATATATTAGGGTGCCACTCAATGCAATGGGAAAATCTATTTTTTTAAAGTTTCATTTTCCCACCCCCTAATATTTTTCCTTTTGTTATGTTAAGTAATTTTACCAAGTTTCATTAAGATACAGTGATAGATACAGTGATAGTTACAGTGATAGATACAGTGATAGATACAGTGATAGTTACAGTGATAGGTGATAGATACAGTGATAGATACAGTGATAGATACAGTGATAGTTACAGTGATAGTTACAGTGATAGATACAGTGATAGATACAGTGATAGATACAGTGATAGATACAGTGGTAGATACAGTGATAGATACAGTGATAGATACAGTGATATTTAGAGGTAGCTCAATGGACTTGATGTTTTTTTTTTATTATATGTGAAAATGCCTGTATTTGACATACAAGGCAACCATGGGCGATTTCTGTTACTTATTTATATAATTTCTGTTACTTATTTATATAATTTCTGTTACTTTTTTATATTTTCATGTCAATGCAATATATATATTCTTTGCTTCTCTGTTTCTGTTTTTTTCTGTATCACTAATTTTGTTATTGATAGTTAATTCTATTGTATTAAGAAAACTACTGTTGTGCAGTACAGCTATCATTCGACAATAACATAAGTGTCATTATCATCATCATCGCTTCATAACTTTAGTGATTTTAACATAGGTTCTCATGTAGCAATACTGTTTGATAGCACAGATTCCAGCATGCATTAGAAAGAAGTAGGGCTGTACCGGATTGTAATTTTTAGATCCTGCAGGAATCGGAACCGGAATCGGATTTAATATTTGAATCCTGCCGGCATCGGAACAGGAACCGGATTTTACCAAATTAAATAGTAACTCTTCCGAACGAAGTAGTAAGTTCTCGCCTAACATAAAAAAGATATGAGAATGAAAAAAAGAATAAAAATGTTAAGTTCTAGATAGCAACAAACAGTATTAACCATTTAGATCTTGAAGAATGTGACTAAAATTCCTTCCCCGATCTTGAGTTAAGAAAGATAACTCTGTCAAAATAACAGGTTCTTTGTTTTAAAAAATTATTTTAATAAAGCTTACCTAATTTAACTTGATTTCTATTACAATCAGACAAAGAAATGGGTAACATATCTTAGAAAGTATAATAAACATGTTTATTAATAAATGAATTCCAAAAAAATATATACTGCGGCACTACCCGATAGCTTATTTTTCTTTAGTTTTCCTTAGTGACGTCACCAAACCTTGTTATTTTATTCATACTTACCTTTAAATCATTATCTGACTATTTTCCATAAACAAATTAAAATGCATTTAAAATCTACATCAATATCACTTTAATGTCCAGTTAAAAATGTATCTTCAAATTATTTATCTAAATATGCAAGGAATTTTATCCAAATTGTGACAAAATCCACTAAATTAAAAAATTTGCAGAAAAATAAATTATTGACAAACAAAAATAGATCGTTGTCTGCTCTTTAAAGAAGTTAAACTTTTGTAGCTTAATATAGTTTAAAGAAAACACTGAATCAAAAGTAGCGGAAGGTAAGATGTTGTATTACTACTACTAGACTAAATACGATTCAAATCTTCCTTTTTAATATATTTTTACTTACATACAGAACTGAAAGCGATCGGCGTTATTGTAGTTTTAAAAAAGAAAAGGAAGTTATTGTTTTAATTTAATTGTATAGCGCTAAATATTTCAAAATTATGTTGGGCTAAAAAAAATTCTTAAAAATTTCAAACAATAAAGAAATCCGGCTTAAATCCGGCACATTTTAACCGGAACCGGAATCGGAACCGGATTTGTTAAAACTGCCGGAATCCGGCTTAACAGGAACCGGAATCGGATTCCGGTACAGCCCTAGAAAGAAGTAAAATTGTAATTATGTAAACTGCGTTCCTGTCACTGACTTCACTTCAAGTGGTAGAAATGGACCACAAAAACATCTCAAATGTGCGTAAACCTTACAAACGTGCAACAAAGTGAAACTGAATTAAATGCAACAGTAATAAATAATTTAATACTTTAATGTAATTTTTATACAGGCTAGAATTAACTTTTTTTTTCTTTACATGTTTTGTGATTTCTTTGGCGGGGGGGGGGGGGAGGGGGGACCTCTAAATCAACTCTGATTTGAAAAATATTTGACACAAGTTATTATTAATGATATTAGAACAAATTAGAAACATAGACAGCTCAAAAACAAACAATCAATTTTTTCCTCTATTTTTGTGATGCACCCTAGTGGACACTTCTAGCAGGCATTTGAAAGTAAATGCATGAGGAAAATCCTTCAACTTTCTTTCCGAGAACGCAAGACCAATGAATATGTCTACAAAAGGAACTGTAGGAGGCCGTTGCAATGGGCGCAAGCAGAAATGTTGTTTGACAATATAAAGAATAGACAATGCTACTAATAAATAAACTAAAGACAGCCGTTCAGGATCGCAACTATGAAGAAATATGTCTGTTGATGTGTCCATCTGTTGATGTGTCCATCTGTTGATGTGTCCATCTGTTTATGTGTCCATCTGTTGATGTGTCCATCTGTTGATGTGTCCATTCGTTCCCCCAACGATCACATCGGTTAAGGGTATGATGATACTTGTAATTGTGATCGTACTAGAACTTGTAATAATATATTTCATTGTACTCGTACTAGAACGTGTACTTGCATAATCAGTACTTGAAAATCTCTGGTTTATATGCTTATTAAAATTTACTAAAGCAATAATGGGACAGAATCAAAGGGCAAGTATAGGTAATTTGAATTAGGTCAAATCCTAAATTCCAGAAGTTGTCTACAAAATAAATCTATGTTTTAAAATAGAATTACATTTAACGTCATCCAAGACAACTCCTGTACTATGAGCTGATACATTAGTGCCAGGTGTACCACTCTCTCTACCTATCATTATTTACAGATAACTGTTTGTTGACTCGAGGAAATATGAGAAACATTTTCAACGCGTTTCACGTGTTGTTTGGACGAGAAGTCAGCAAGTAAATTATTTTCAAATGTATCATAAATGAGACTTGAGTATATTTCAACTATTTGCTATAGTGAAATCAAAACCTGTCTACTCTTCCAATGAAAAAAAAACAAAATAGTCTACTTGAATCTATGTCGAGAAATATGTTCACTATATAACAATGAATGATATGTTCACTATATAACAATAAATGAAATGTTCACTACATAACAATCAATGATATGTTCACTATATAACAATGAATGATATGTTCACTATATAACAATAAATGAAATGTTCACTATATAACAATAAATGATATGTTCACTATATAACAATAAATGATATGTTCACTATATAACAATGAATGATATGTTCAGGACTCTATTCTCATACAGGACTTTATTCTCATACAGGACACTATTCTCATACAGGACTTTATTCTCATACAGGACACTATTCTAATACAGGACTCTATACTCATACAGGACACTATTCTCATACAAGACACTACTCTCATACAGGACTTTATTCTCATACATGACTATATTCCCATACATGACTATATTCCCATATTGGACTATATTCCCATACATGACTATATTCCCATACTGGACTATATTCCCATAAATGACTATATTCCCATACAAGACAATTTTTCGATACAGGACTCTATTCCCATACTTGTGCACGTCATGCTTGATAGTTATTAAAAATTCAACAAAACTAAACACATATTGTATTTATGTGTGCGTTTGTGTATGTGTGTGTATCTACTTGTCGTCAGATTTTGAAATGTCCTAAGAATGTTTTCAATAGCTTTCTACTTTAATTTTTATCATTTATAGCAATTTTTAAAAAAATTGACGTCAAGTTTAATGGCGTGCATTTTCACCTTAGATGGAAATATGATTCTAAATCACAAAGAATAATTGTGTATCCTAGGTCATGGCAACAGTTCATTATTGCCATTATTTGTAAAGTTAACACATATATCATTATACTACGTTATTGCCATTATTTGTAAAGTTAACACATATATCATTATACTACATTATTGCCATTATTTGTAAAGTTAACACAAATATAATTATACTACATTGAATGATTCTTGCAGAATAAAACAATTGTTTTTACTGGAAGTTGCTGATTAAAACTTCGTCAAATTGGTCATCATGGTGTCCACTACAGTCCACAACCCATTGTTACCATTTGTACTGCTATCACAATACAGAACAAAGTTTCATTGGTCTAACCACAAAATGGATCCGAATGTTTGATTGGTCCACAAGATGGAGCTAAATGTTTATACATAATATTTTAAATATTTTAAATGAGAAAATAAAATACACTAGAATATATGACACAATAAAATACACTAGAATATATGACAATACAATACACTAGAATGTATGACACAATAAAATACATTAGAATGTATGACACAATACAATACACTAGAATGTATGACACAATAAAATACACTAGAATGTATGACACGGTGATATAGATCATCCTGCACAATGAACATAGAATCACAAGAAAGATGTTCAGAAAAATGACAATTACTATCGTTACAGAAACAAAAGTTCAACATAGTAACACAACTGTATCTTTGATAGTCTTATCAGTGTATGATACTCAGACATACTTATACACACGAACACGTGTACAAACATAATATCACTAGCATAAACACATGTATAAGCACAAAAACACATGTATAAACACATTACCACATATATAAACACATGTATAATCACATAAACACATGTATAATCACAAAAACACATGTATAAACACATTACCTCATATATAATCATATGTTTAAGCACATAAACACATGTATAATCACATAAACAATATTTTAACATATAAACGCATGTATAAACACATGTTTTAACACATAAACACATGTTTTAACATATAAACAAATGTATAAACACATAAACACATGTATAAACACATAAACAAATGTATAAACACAAAACACATGTATAAACACATAGTCAAACTACCAAGTATGATAATGAGGCCACCTGCCGTTAAATCTCTTTGCCAGATTTCTTTCTTTTTAAAATCTAATCCGAACGTAGTATTTTTATCTTTGTCTAAATGTGTTTTGGTTCCACATATTTTTCTACTTTCACTAAGTGTTAATGTACCAGAAAGTCAGGACTAACCTTTTTATCTCCCCTCAACAAAATTCTGCCACGGTTAACTCCCTTGAGCCTAACCTTCTTAAAATTTTGACGCATCAAAAGCTTTAACTTGACAGGTATTACAGGAAAATGTTGAATCAGAAATGTTTCCGTTGATACAATGTATAGCGTTACATTAGTTTATGAAACATTCTTGCCGCTAATGAAAAGCCTTTATTTCATTTGCTTCGTGTGTGTATGTGCATTGTTGTTGGTATTACAAACTAAAGTAATTGAAATATTTACATTTACTGCAGAAATAAGAAACAAAAACGTGAAACAATAACATTAGAAAAAATGAAATCATTGAAGCGAATTAGCAATAAATAGATGAAACAAATATCTAGTGATACAGTGATAGGTATCTGAGTTTAGATAAGTGAGAAGAGATAAATAAATGAGATTATATAAGTGAGAAGACAGATAACTAAGAGATGGATTACTTCAACATAGATGACCAAGATAGATAGATATATAAGCGAAACAATGATATTTTGTTGACACAGAGATGGACACAGAGATAGATATATAAGTAAAACAAAGATATTTTGTTGACACAGAGATGGACACAGAGATGGACACAGAGATGGACACAGAGATGGACACAGAGATAGATTATATACAAACTAAGAAAAAGAAAACAATAAGCATATATATATATATATATATATATATATATATATATATATATAACGTAGACGGTGATAGGAAAGCAGATAGGGGAGGTATTTAATTAAGATATAGATAACTGACACGGACTACTGAGGCACAGATACAACAACTGACGCACAGATAAAACAAATGAGGCAGAGATAAATCAACTGGGGCACAGATACAACAACTGAGGCAGGGATACATCAACTGAGGCAGAGATACATCAACTGAGGCAGAGATACATCAACTGAGGCACAGATACAACAACTGAGGCAGAGATACATCAACTGAGGCACAGATACAACAACTGAGGCACAGATACAATAAATGAGATAGATATTTTGAAAACGTTATAGTAAAGATTTAATACCAAGAAACGAATTCTTTAATGATTTTGAAAACATTTTTTTTCTAAAATGATGTGTGAATGTTTGTAAAATATTTTACAATGTTATGCCAATGTTAATAAAATATTTTACAATGTTATGCCAATGTTAGTAAAATATTTTACAATGTTATGCCAATGTTAGTAAAATATTTTACAATGTTATGCCAATGTTAGTAAAATATTTTACAATGTTATGCCAATGTTAGTAAAATATTTTACAATGTTATGCCAATGTTAGTAAAATATTTTACAATGTTATGCCAATGTTAGTAAAATATTTTACAATGTTATGCCAATGTTAGTAAAATATTTTACAATGTTATTCCAATGTTAGTAAAATATTTTACAATGTTATGCCAATGTTAGTAAAATATTTTACAATGTTATGCCAATGTTAGTAAAATATAATATAATGTTATGCCAATGTTAGTAAAAATATTTTACAATGTTATGCCAATGTTAGTAAAATATTTTACAATGTTATGCCAATGTTAGTAAAATATTTTACAATGTAATTCCAATGTTAGTAAAATATTTTACAATGTTATGCCAATGTTAGTAAAGTATTTTACAATGTTATGCCAATGTTAGTAAAATATTTTACAATGCTATGCCAATGATTGTCAAATATAATATAGTGTTATGCGAATGTTAGTGTCTAGGCCCACGGTTCTCAACCAGTTGTACACGTACACCTTGTGGTACGAGGAAGTTTAGACAGTGGTATAAAGCGACAAAAGACAATAGAAGGTCGTCACAAGTCGCCTGTAAGCTGCGTGACGTATCAATAAACTACGTGCCCAAGTTTAACATTAGAAAGGTAAGCACATTCTATTATAGCACATTCTATTATAGCACATTCTATTGTGACTATAAGTACATTTATAACGCACTCTATTGTGAGAATAAGTACACCTCACTGACAATACTTTTACCACTCACATCACTGACAATATTTCTACCACTCCCACCAATGACAATACTTTTACCACTCCCACCAATGACAATACTTCTCAATGACAATACTTCTACCACTCCCACCCATGACAATACTTCTCACACCACTGACAATATTTCTACCACTCATACCCCACTGACAATACTTCTACCTCTCACCCTCCACTGACAATACTTCTACCTCTCACACTCCACTGACAATACTTCTACCACTCAACCACTGACAATACTTCTACCAGTCACAAACCCCTGACAATACTTCTACCAGTCACATACCACTGACAATACTTCTACCACTCACATTCCCCAAACACTCCAGATGATGATTACACATATTTCACAAACAAATACTTCTAAGTATGAGATATTTGACTCTAGACATTTTTATTAGCAATCTATCATTCAGTTTTTAATATGCTTTTAATTTAAATTGATTGTTGTTTAAGAATATTTTAAAATATTTTATTTTATCAAGAAGGAAGTCCTTTTAATTCGATTAGTATTTATAGCATAATGTATGGCCTAGATCAGTGGTGGCGGATCTTTTTGGAACAGCGTGCCCAAAATGTAACAAAAAAAAACAAACCTTTATTTATCTCAAAAAATTAAAAATTAAAGGAAGTTATATCTTAGAATTTTAGTCGCGTGCCGGATGACGAGGCTCTGCGTGCCGACTGTAGCACGCGTGCCATATGTTCGCCACTACTGTCCTAGACTATTAGAATTTCAAATGATATACCACTTAAGATATGATTATTTTATCGCAATGTGGATTTAAGGTAAGAATACTGTCCTCACATTACACCAAAAATTCAATCCGCACCATTATTCCCAAAAACAGATACAATAAAAGACAAAAACATTTTTCACAATTTTATCTATATAATTCCTGGTTTTAATTGTAACCACAATAAGTCATTTTTGTTGTAACAATTTATTAAAAATTAGCTATGAGCATTGACGGGTAAAATTTAATCTGTTTCGGATGAAATGTAAATTATTTTTACACATTAGGCATGTGGCATTAACACCATTTTCTTTACCTAATTGTGTATTACAAACGCTTCTAGTGTCACGTGTTACCCTGACTTCCCGGGCAACGCCGGGTAAACTGCTGGTTTCTTCTAAATAATGCTCAATAAATACTTACTGCTGAAAGTGAGCGATGTGTTTCAAAATTGTTTGGTCTCATTAGAGCTGCTTTGTTTACTATAGAGTATAAATGATTTAGTCATGTTCTATATAATGGGTCATGTCTCTTGAAGAATATATTATAACATTGGGTTATATTAATGATATATTGAGATTGTATTACTTATGTTTAATAGTTGTTAAGAAAATGATTGATTTATTGAAGTTTGACTGTAGTCATCTGAATGTAAACAGGAGACACGATGGGATCAAACGAAATTGTATCATTTGTAAATATATCGCAACCAAGTTGGATGACATTTTATTCTGATAATGACCATTGGTGTCAAAGTATATTCAGTAGGGTAAACTTATAATATGACATATTTATATTCTGTGGTGGATGATTTTAATATGACATATATATATATATATATATATATATATATATATATATATATATATATATATATATATATATATATATACAGATTGTCTATTCTATGATTATTGGTTATGTAATCCTTTCGTACTCTACTCTTCAGAAACTTTGTATGGATTCCCTCTTCTCACCGCTTCACTTCAGCATGATGAGTAGCAAATGAATTGAACAGGATGAGTAGCAAATAAATTGAACATGATGAGTCGCGAATAAATTGAACATGATGAGTAGCAAATAAATTGAACATGATGAGTAGCAAATGAATTGAACATGATGAGTACCGAATGAATTGAACATGATGAGTAGCAAATGAATTGAACATAATGAGTAGCAAATGAATTGAACATGATGAGTAGCAATTAAACTGAACAATGAATCTCAACATACCTGGTGTGTATCCCATGACACATTTGAAATAGGTAGAAAACATAAGAAAAACCAAAAGAATTGTTTGAGATCTCCACCTGGTGGTACAGGACATGACTTATTAGTAATTGATTTAACCATGTCGTTGTTGAAACTGAATTATAGCTTCATGTCGTCACTCATTCCATGAGGACTGGCCACAGTAGTGAAAACATTGGGGAATAAGTCAGGCAGCTAGCGTTCTATAAAGTCAAGCAATTTTCTGGAGAGCAAAAAGTTTACCAAATCAAACACTAGTAAGAATTTTACAAACAAACAAATAAAAAGCATTTGTCGGAGGTCAACAGACAATAATAAGTAATATATACATTTAGATTTATCTTAATAAATTGTTTGACAAAATGCAAGCTTAAATTTAGATTTATCTCAATAAATTGTTTGACAAAATTTTTTTCGATGAAAATGAAATTTAGAAATCAAATCATAAATCTTTTATCTTCCATATTATCTTAGTCTTAATGATTGTGAAAGTTTGATGAGAAAACAATATGAGGCCTATCAAGTGACGTTTAATATTTCCCCATGGGGCAGTGGAGTTGACCACATTAAGTAAACACAACCCATTGTGTTACAGAAGCTATTTATAAATATTATTGGCGGAAAATATAGGAAGAATGAAACAGTTTAGTACAGATGTGGCCATTTAGTAAAAGGAATGGCCAAATGACAGTCACATTCATGTATTTTAATTAAACTGAGAGCCACATTCATGTATTTTAATTAAACTGAGAGCCACATTCATGTATTTTAATTAAACTGAGAGCCACATTCATGTATTTTAATTAAACTGAGAGCCACATTCATGTATTTTAATTAAACTGAGAGCCACATTCATGTATTTTAATTAAACTGAGAGCCACATTCATGTATTTTAATTAAACTGAGAGCCACGCCATATTTAAAAACTAAGTAGTGTTTTCACCTGGCCACCCACAATGGCCAGCTAGTTGTTGGAAAAATATTTTTATTTTTTAATATCAGTTTTTGTAAAATTAAACAATGAAACAATGAAACAATGAAACAATTAAACAATTAAACAATGAAACAAGATTCAGTGACAAGAAATTTTCTGAAGTTATAATTTAAGAAATACAAATGTCACCGAGTAAAGATCTGCAGCGCTCCAATAGAAATATTTATTTGACTGCTGGTTTACAGTTTTGAATAGCAAAGGTGAACATAGTAGCATTTTAATAAAATGTAGAAGCCACTGTTAATGAGTTTTAAATATCTGCAGCAGGTTTTTAATTGTTAATTGGAAACAATGACTAGAACAATTCATTTTTGGCTGTATCTTTCACAGCTTTTAGCGGTCGATCGTTATTCAATAATGTGGGGGCTTGTGAATAGTTTGCTCATGAATGTATATATTTTCGTATGAAACTAATATCTATCTGTAGAAATAGAAGTATTTTTTACAAGGGTCCTATGAAATATCCAAGTTATTTCATTAAGTCAACTTGGCCACGATAAAAGATTTTGAGGAAACTTCTAGCAGCCACAACAAGCAAGCTTCAGGCATTCGAAAATAAATGCATGAGGAAAATCTTCAAACCTAGAACACAAGACCAATGAGTATGTCTGGGAAAGAATATTTTCAATCCCGGGTCCTAGGAAACGATTATGGCAACAATCAAGTGACGTAAGATGGCATGGTTCGGACTGTGCCAAGGCATAATAGTCGCCATAATAGCCTGCCATAATAGCCTGCCATAATAGCCTGCCATAATAGCCTCTACCAAAAGACATTCTCCAAGGTACAGCAGAAGGAGACCGTCGCGGAGGACGCCAGCGGAAATGTTGGTTTGACAATATAAAAGAATGACAGGGCTACTTTTGAATGAGAATTGAACCCAGGACTCTCCGGTCGACTGCCAAGCGCTCTACACCTCACGACCACCCGTCCCCGGGGACAAATGGCCGTTGAGTAAAGCACTCGACTGTCAACCTGAAGGTACCTGGTTCGATCTCCGGTGAGGACCAAGGAAATTTTTCAGATTTTGGCTCAAGTTCCTTTCATGTCTCCCGTGGTGCCTCCATGAGCATTACACTCCCGGCTGTGGTGTGTCCCATTTAGGTGGGAGATTTGTTTAAAGTGTACGGATGGTCGTGTGGTAAAGCGCTCGACTGTCGACCTGAGGGTCATTGGTTTGATCTTTGGTGAGGACCAATGGATATTTCAGATCATGGCTTAAGTCCCGCTATGTTTCCCGTGGTGCCTTTATGGCCATAGCACTAACGACTATGGTGGGGATGACAGAAGGACACTGCAAAAACCGTCCCATTAGTAGTTTATAGAATCTAATAGACTTCATCTCATTCTTACAGGAATTTCACAGACCAATGAATGAACTAAAGACAGCCGCGGAGAATAGGCAACAATGGAGAAAATGTCAGTCGAGGTGTCCAAGCGTTCCCCTGACGACCACATCGGTTAAGGATATGATGATGAGCAAACTTCAAACTCCATCCCTGACCCCTGATTATAATCATTGAAATTTGACTACTATAATAAAAAAATCAACGAGTCTCTTTCCCTAAATAACGAGCTTTAACGAAAACTGTAACCCATCCATTCAAATATTATATGGTGAATACCACCGTAACTGACACAACATTTGGAAAACAATTTAGCCTTCTGACATTAAACAAACAAATTTTCTTTTAAATTAGAGACTTTTAAAAATATAACTTTGAATTCACGTTTATTGAAAACGTTTAGCAGTTTTATTCTAATCATTTCCATCAACTTTTTTATTACCCAGTTAAAAAAGCAAGTAATATCTTTACAGATTTTTTTGAAGTTTTTAAATGAAAACAGATTTTTTATTATTAATTGTTTCATAAAATGTCTTTGCATTAAAAATAATTTAAAAATTAGTATTATATATTATATTTTGAAAATTGTTTTAACAATATAAAATTTTCAGTGTAACTGACGCAGCATAAAGTTGTAACTGGCGCAATTTCAACGAAATGCAAACCAAAGTTGAAATAAAAGCAAATTAGTTATTTCTTATGTTTGAACATTCATATATTTTTTTTAAATTTTGGAATGTTTCTTTGAACATGAACTTTGAAGCCATCTATTCCTTCCAGTGTAATAGGGCCGAAAAATATTATGCTTTCATGAACATCTTTGCATGCATAATGACACTTCTGAGATTGCTTTTTCCCTTTAAATTCTGTCATCCGGCTTTCAACATATGTTTTAGTATCTGAACATCTATTACATTCACTCAAATAGTAGTTAAAGTACGGTCTACAAACTGAATTTACAATAAAATCATTTGGTTTTTGCAAATCAGGCTGCAACTTTGAACCACCTATTAACAGCATTTCAAGTTTTCATGATATACACAGCAACAAACTGTGTGTTTAGGAATAAATGGGCAAACTTTGATTTACCTATTTTCAAATCAGGGTATTTGTTTTTAAATTGCTTATAAACTTCCATAACACTCATTGTAAGAATTTTCTTTTGTATATTCTCTTTTATATTATTTTTGACCACAATTACACAGTTTTTACATCCGGGCATCTGATGGGGTATGATATCATCATTATAAAACAGCTCATTCTTCTAAGGCAGAAATATCAGCTTTTTTTTATAGTAATTTTCATCAGCCACTGTTAGTCCAAGCTTCTGTGCCAAGTTTTTCACTGCAGCAATTTTTTCGCTAGGGCTTATTGGAAGAGCTGATTTGACTTTTCTGATTGCTTTACCAAGTGATTGTGGTGTTTTAAAAGCTTTGGTTGGTGTTTCTTTATTGATGCAAAGAATATTTTGACCACTCAACTTCAACATTCTGGATTCTCTCATCCTTAGCTTACTGTTTTCTCTTTCAATCTTTTTTCTCGACAAATTACATTTTTATCGCGATGCTTATTTGTTGAATTCTATTCTTTTCTCGGCATTCTTGCAATTTTTCTGCACTCAATTCGGCCCTGTACAATTTTATTATTTTAGCTTCACTTTTAGGTGGCATAATAAATAAAATAATAAGGAAGCAATGAAACAGTCTAAGAAATAAAAGATCGTCAGTTACGCTAGTTATGTTGCGTCAGTTACATGAATTGCTATTTATCAGATGAACCGTCAAGTTTTTATGTTTTAGTTTTTGATTCGGTGAATAAAATTGTAAGAAAAAAATAATTTTTAGCAAAAATTTTTATCATAGCGTAAAATGTAACTGACGTAACATTGAATACTTTTTCATCTCTACTATCACACAAAATTAGATGTTTTTATTTTGAAAAAAAGTATTTTTAATTGTACAACACTACAAAAAAAAATAAGACGACCTTGTTTTATTTGTAGAAGTATTAACAATTATTTCAGAAAAAAACTTTATATACCAAAATTAATGCTGTTTTTTACAATCTAGAGGCACTTTCCAAATGGCTACCCCACAGACACACTAGCATACATATTGAAAAAAAATGTTGAAATTTTGTGCATACAACATTATTTTAATTTTAAAAAATTCAAAAAGCAAAAAAAAAAAAACAACTGCAACATGTGCAACTAATAATAATTTTGTTTTTTCTCATCCTTATGGTATTGTTACAAAATAGTTAACAATCAACTGAACTGTCAATATATTTTTTCTCATCCTTATGGTATTGTTACAAAATAGTTAACAATCAACTGAACTGTCAATATGTTTTTTCTCATCCTTATGGTATTGTTACAAAATAGTTAACAATCAACTGAACTGTCAATATGTTTTTTTCTCATCCTTATGGTATTGTTACAAAATAGTTAACAATCAACTGAACTGTCAATATGTTTTTTCTCATCCTTATGGTATTGTTACAAAATAGTTAACAATCAACTGAACTGTCAATTTGTTTTTTTTTTACATTTAACCGAAGTACTGAAAACAAAATTAAAATTCAGTTTGTAAGCAGCTCATAGTATTTTATGTTCACATTCAGCACTATGATTTACAGCTGATATGTGTTCCTGTACACAATTTATAGACCAGTCACTGTCCTAACCTTCTTCTTAGCAATTTGAGATATACAAATCATCACTTGCCATTTGTTCATTCATTTCATCAACCTGACCTTTTAATGTATAAAAGAGATTAACGCACAGTGTTGTTTTGATTTTGTAGACAAGTGAGAGAAATCATGGAAATCAGAAATGTAGATTTATAACTACAATCGCCGACTAATGCATTAGAGTAGCCAAAACTCACTGTTAAGACAACTTATCATTATAATTAACCATGAACAGATGTATAAATAGAGTCATCTATCTGAACAGGGTCATTCCCCCTATTTACTTGTCAGACAGCCTTGATACATTGAAACTGACGCAGCTACCACCCCCCTCCCAGTACCTTCTCAGTAAATTTCAGTTTCTGTTTGTAGGCACAGGCTAGCCACATCTTTGTACCTTCACCACCAAACTTTTTATTATCAGTAGCCACAACTAGACATGACACATATCTAAATGATTTACAAGTAGCCTTAGCTAGACATGACGTATATCTAAATGATTTACCAGTAGCCACAGCTAGACATGACACATATCTAAATGATTTATAAATAGCCACATATAGACATGACGTATATCTAAATGATTTACCAGTAGCCACAGCTAGACATGACACATATCTAAATGATTTATCAGTAGCCACAGCTAGACATGACGTATATCTAAATGATTTACCAGAGCTATGGTGTTTAGTAAATTAGTGTGCCCAATGATGTGGTATATAGTATATTAGTGTGCCCAATGATGTGGTATATAGTATATTAGTGTGCCCAATGATGTGGTATACAGTATATTAGTGTGCCCAATGCTATGGTATATAGTATATTAGTGTGCCCAATGATGTGGTATATAGTATAATAGTGTGCCCAATAATGTGGTATATAGTATATTAGTGTGCCCAATGATGTGGTATATAGTATATTAGTGTGCCCAATGCTATGGCATATAGTATATTAGTGTACTCAATGCTATGGGTATAAAGTAAGATAGCGTACACGATTGTATGTTAAATAGTAAAGCATTAAAAAGCTATAGTGCACTATTTTATGGTAAATAACAACTTTGTCATAATGCAATTGTAGCCAGTGAAACATTAATATTTCACTCAAGGCTATACAACATAGTAAATTATTACTATACTTGTGTATAAAATGCTATGGTACATAGTATAGCATTTCTAAAATTGTGTACAAAATGTTATGGTACATAGTAAACTAGTGCACCAAATGCTATTTGGGGAGAATGGACTTTTCTAGTAAAAAGTAAATATGAACCACATTAGATTAAATTAGTGTCTTTAGGGTGTATTATTATAAAAAAAACATACCTTTACTTTAGATATTATCACTCCTGTACATCGCAAGTAGCAGATAATTAGATGTATACACTGGCTGAGATAGATAACTTTATAATTCAGATGAAAACACGTCACTCCCTTAGAAAGAAATGTTAAAAGTTCCTCTCGCTTCTTCATCCTGAGATGGAACACAGGCGGTACACACGAGACAAAGTATTATGTTCTATTCACACTGCTCACCACAGAACAACTCTCCATCTCTCCTCTCTCACATCCTCTCTTTCTCGCGTGCGCACTCACATTCTCTCTCTCTCTCTCTCTCTCTCTAGCTCTTTTTTTCTTCTTCCAGATTTAGTTCTATTGGACTAGACAACGTCAAGCTGGGCAATATCACCCACATCTGCCATGACAGTAAACTGAAATCATTTTACTTTAAGCTCCATATTCAACTTGTTTTTTATATAAACGTCTCAACACTTACACATTTAAAGAATTGAATTTAAAACGATTTCTATTAATACTAAATTTTACATTTGATAAGAACAGAAACCGAATTGATGTGTACAAACACTGTATTTGAGACTTGTATTAACATTGTCTGACATTGTATTACTAGGACAAATTATTGTTAGCTGATAGAACTAATATTCTTAGTGTACAAAAAAGAAAAAAAAAAAGAATATAGCTAACAATGATTTTCTTGTAATAGATCCTGACAATTTTCACATGTAGTCCCATTCTATGGTGAAGACTGAAGAGTACTTTGTAAGTATTTGAGCAGTGGTCCCCAACCTTTTGTAGTTATTTATAATCGATGTATTTATAACACTGGGCAACAAAAAATATTTTTTGAAAATCGTCCTGGGTTTTCCAGTTGAATTTGACTAATTTTGATGCTCTGAGTCCGAAAATGACCTTAGTTTTGCTCAATCAGGTCAGGAATTTTTCCTACAGAAATTTAAAAAAAATCTTTTTTCTGTAAAAGAAAAACACATTTTTGCAGATCATCAGCTGATAAACCCCTGACGATTTTTTCCGTTTTACTCAATAAATAAAAGTCAACGTATTAAAATTAATTCAGTTTTTATTTATCCATCAAATTTGATAAGCATAATTATCATAATATTAGTGTAACAATGAGCGATACGTGAAACAAAAGTTCAGAGTTCGAGGCATAAATCGGCGTTTCATCGATTCCCGTGAGTGAGCAGCTGCTGGGTTGTCTCTCATCAGCGACCAGCAGTAGTCCGTTAGCATGACTGCGTCCTACCTCCCCTGGTACCTTTCCTCCATTTGGCGGATGTCCTGATGGAAACTTTCTCCCTGCTCATCGCCCCAAGGTTTTCAGGAAACTTCTCCATGTGTGAGAACAGGAAGTGCATCTTTATACTTATCAAACACCCGAGTTTTTCGGAAGTCCTATATCATGCTGCTGATGAGTCTGGCGTGGTTTGCTGCCTTTGTGTTCCCCAGGAAGTTGTTCACCACCTGCACAAACGATTTCCAGGCGGTGCACTCAAGAGTGTTCATGGAGTTTTGGAAGTCTGTGTCCTTTATGAGCTGCCGTATCTGTGGGCCGTCGAAAATGCAGGCCTTCAGCTTCTCAATGGTCAGTTGAGGAAAAGCTCGGCACATGTAGTTGAAGCACCTCCCATCCTTGCCCAGAGCGCGCGTAAAC
Organism: Bulinus truncatus; assembly: GCA_021962125.1. Classification (NCBI taxonomy): domain Eukaryota; kingdom Metazoa; phylum Mollusca; class Gastropoda; family Planorbidae; genus Bulinus; species Bulinus truncatus. Next base: position 2,729,002 of record JAGDYQ010000058.1, on the reverse strand, counting down.
TGTTTCATTAACCCAAGCTTCATGTGTAGCGGTGGGATCAATATCTTCTCCCGGTCAACAAGAGGTTCGTTTATTATGTTTCTCGCCCGAGGTACTAACTGCTCTCGCGCCGGCCACTCTTTCTTTACATAGTGCTGGCCTCTGTCGCGACTGTCCCACACACATATAAAGCATAGGTACTTCGTGAACCCGGACTGCTGACCAAGTAGAAAGTTCACCATCTTCAAGTCGACGCAGATGATCCATTGGTGCTGCTCATATTGGATTTTGTCGAGCACATACTTCACTGCTTCATAATTCTGTTCAAGAGTTGTGGAGTGCGCAAGAGGGATTGGGGCGAACTGGCTGCCGTTGTGAAGAAGTACACACTTCGAAGAGCGCTTGCAGCTGTCAATGAAGAGTCGCCAATCTCTCGGATCGTATTGAGGACCGCCGAGTTTATCAAGAAGACCGGCGACATCTCGTCAGTACATAAGGTCTTCCTCCTGGCAGAAGTAGCCCATGTAGTCCTCATGCCTTTTAGGGAAGAAAGTGATATATTTTTCTCTTTGAGTCTGGAGGCCAACAGCTCGGAGGAATTATTCGACAAGCTGAGATCCCGAACCAGATCATTAAGCTCACATTGTGAGAACGGCTGCGGACCATCTTGTGATTCATGCTCCTCTTCTGTATCTCCTCCCTCGTCTTAAGTGGTGGCCTCATCGTCGCTGTCAGGAAGATCTCTGTACGCAAGTACAGGAATTTATTCGCAGTGAACAGCTGGACGACCGGCAGATGGAAGGTCGCGGTACTGGAGGCTGTGCCCAATCTAGTGCTGATGCATTAAATAATCAAATGATAATCCAGATTGATGATTTATAAATAAAATATAATTATCTCTGGTTTTATAATTGTGATTATTTTGCTGCTAATTTTTATGCAGCTAATTTAGAGAATTGATTGAACTCAAAATCCCTGATATTAGAATACGTATAGCTCGTCAGGTAGGTCTATGGCTATATCTCAAGAAGTTGACCTGACCGAGCAAAATCAATGTGATATTCGGGCTCAGAACACCAAAATTAGTCTAAATCAGTAAAAAAATCCCTGACGATTTTTTGGCTGTTGCCCAGTGTAATCAATGTTGTTATAATCAATGTAGTTATAATCAATGTAGTTATAATCAATGTAGTTATAATCAATGTAGTTATAATCAATGTAGTTATAATCAATGTGGGTATAATCAATGTAGTTATAATCAATGTAGTTATAATCAATGTAGTTATAATCAATGTGGGTATAATCAATGTAGTTATAATCAATGTGGGTATAATCAATGTAGTTATAATCAATGTGGGTATAATTGGCGGGACAGAAAAACACAAAGTAACTGAGGGTAAGACAACATAACATGTGACACATCAATCTAGAATAATTGTTATCGAAGTGTACCTCGCGAAACCACCACCACAAATTATAATTCTACAATATTAGAGGATAGAGAATCCATTTGTTCCTAATTGCAAATAATTTCTCTATTTGCTAATAACATAACAGTTCGTGAACATGGAATATTAGAGTTAAAATCTAAAGATGCAATTATTACAGCCTGTATAGATGCAACTACTATGGCTTGTAATCTCTCTTTTTTCAATCCAATTTTTGTTGTTTTAGAAGGAGGCCGCAAAAACAAAAGAGTTTATTTTAATGGGTCACATGTTCAAAACTGTTGTGTTAGTGGGTCGCTAAACGTAAAAGTTTGAGAGTTACTGATCCAGAAAAATTTACCTAGTACTAAGAGTACTAAGAGTACTAAGAGTACTATGACGTAATCTAGACAACGAAGTGTCTTTTCATATTTATTGGTTCTTAGTTAATTTTAATTTCATTGTGAGGGTAATCAAATTTATTGAAAGTATTTTTTAATCAATGCGAAGTCAAACTGAGGTTTGCAGAGAGAAAAACTGTGTTAGTTAGTCATAATAACATGCCCACTGACAAGTCAAAAACAGTTCAATAAACTAGTAATGTTTGATGCTAATTTTAGTTAAGTGGATTAGTTAAGTATAAAGTCAAATATAGTTTAGTGGATTAGTTAAGTATCAAGTCATAGTTCAGTATCTAGTCAAATAGATTTTAGTAGACTAGTGAAGTATCAAATCATATTTCAGTATCTAGTCAAATAGAGTTTAGTAGACTAGTGAATTATCCTAGTAAATCGCACAAAAAAAGACCGCATTCATCCCGCATTCATCCCGCATTCATCTCGCATTCATCCCGCATTCATCTAGCAAATTCAGATTTGCGATCATGTGCTAGGAAACAAGAGATATACTAATACAAGCCAATGATAATACAAGCCAATGATAATACAAGCCAATGATAGTACAAGCCAATGATAATACAAGCCAATGATAATACAAGCCAATGATACTACTAGCCAATGCTACTACAAACCAATGATAATACAAGCCAATGATAATACATGCCTATGATAACATTACTTCATGTTTCATTTGTTAACATTATAGTAGTTTAATTAGCTAAACTTAGAACGTAAACAATGAGTCAGTATCTTAGTGAGTGGTGGATCAAGTACCAGGTTTCCCCAGTCCATTTTTTCAGATCTTGACCTCTGCAGCCTACATACTGAGTGACAGAGATGTCCAGTAAACAGAGCCATTAACTCGCCATGATGGAGGTAAGCATGTGACCCGCAATCTTGGAATTTGCATGACAGTTACCTTATCAACAGAGCCCTGGGGTTTAGCTACGACTTGAAAGGATAGAAATAGATAGAGTGGATATAGGGGGTATAAAGATAAATGAGCGACAGAGAAAGGATAGATACGGCTAGAGTTAGAGATAGACAGAGATCGTCATATTAGTTTAGAGTTGACCTGGATGAGAGCCACAAACCGCAACACAACAATAAAATATTAATACAAGAATCACAGTAGTGAGTTTGACAAGATCTAGTAAATAAATGAAACAAAGTATTTGAAAACAACAACAAATGATCCAATGGGATACTCTCTGAGCTCAACGCCTCCATGACAACAACAAATGATCCAATGGGATACTCTCTGAGCTCAACGCCTCCATGACAACAACAAACAAAATATATGTAGGTCAATATGATCTTAGAAGATACATATCATATGTTCGAGTGCGATACTGTTGTTTGAATAGAGTGAGGACTTAGAACAATTCAACTGATTCAATTGTCACAGAGGCGAAACATTCACATAAAGATTGTTTATGTATGTAATAAAATTGTCATTGTTAAATCTAGGCAAGCTATTACCAAACTAATGTAGCATTGCTTGATTAGACAGAACATGTGATAATTTGAATCTGAAATTGTTCTTATATTACTGAAATCTGATTGACTTATAAAAATATAAACAATAAGAACTATAACACTCTTTAAAATTAAAACTAAACTCGATAAAATGTAAATATTATAAATTAAAATTGTAAATATAATAAACATTACATACCACATGCTATTTTTCTTGCACCCAAAAGTGCTACTATTGTTGTCTTTAGATGCCTAAATATGTTGACCCCCTTAAGGTAGCACTTCTAATGCATTGCAACATATTTCAAACAATAACATAACTTATCTATGTAATAATTGATTTGTTAAAACTTCATGTTTAATAATTATTTCAATGCCATTATTTTTCTATTTGACTGAAGACAAATGTTTTTTTTATTAGTTTTCAAAACTTAACAACGTTTCAAGGACAATCAGCTTACATTTTTTTGTAATTAGATGTCTTAATTACATTGAAGTTGATTTTTGTTCTGATTCACATGCTAAAAGTAGATTTCACAAGGCTCTGATCAAATGAATCATTTATTAGAGTACAACCAGTTAGAAGGCAAAATGTTTTACTTACTATACATTTTAACTTTGACGTTATCTTGTATATGCCTATGTAACTATGTAGGTCTATGTAATTATATAGGTCTATGTATCTATATAGGTCTATGTATCGATATAGGTCTATGTATTGATATAGGTCTATGTATCTATAATTATAGGTCTATGTAACTATATCGGCCTATGTGACTATATAGGTCTACATATCAATATATGTCTATGTAACTATATAGGTCTATGTAACTACATCAGCCTATGTGACTATATAGGTCTATGTAACTGTATAAATCTATGTATCTATATAGGTCTATGTAACTACATCGGCTTATGTGACTATATAGGTCTATGTATCTATATATTTCTATGTAACTATATAGATCTACTAGTTGCAAGTACCCGGCTTTGCCCGGGTTTAAAATAAGGTTTTCTGTTTACCTTTTGTTTTCTCCCTCCCCCTGTCTCCTTCCCCCTCCCTCTCCCTCCTTACCCCTCTCTCCCTTTCTCTTTCCCTCCCTCCCTTTCTCCCTCCCTCCCTCTCCTTCCCTCTCTAACTCTCCCATCTCCCTCTCTCTCCCTATCTCCCTCCCTCCTTCTCTCACTCCCGTCCTCCGTCTCTCCACCTTCCTCCTCCCCCCTCTCTCCCTTCCTGCCCCTGCCCCCTCTCATTCTTTATCTCTCACTCCCTCCCATCCTCTCTCCCTCTCTCCTTCCCTCCCCTTTCTCTCACTCCCTCCCCTCTATCTCCCTCCCTACTCCCTCCCTTCCTTTCTCTTTCCCTCCCTACCACCTCTCTCCCTCCCTCCCTCCTTCTCTCCCCCTCTCTGCCCCCTCCTTCCCTCTCCCTCCCTGCCCCCTCTCTATTTATCTCTCTCCCCCCCTCCCTCTCTCTGTACAATTAAACGTCAAATTACGCTTCTTAAATAAACAGAAAACCTTATTTTAATCCCGGGCAAAGTCGGGTATTGGCAGCATGAAAAAAAAACAACAATATTTTTTTTTTTCCCGTCCCTAGCCCTTTCTTCACCGTCCGTTCAATTACACATTCACTTGGTGCGCGATTTTTATTTATAGTGAAGGCGATCCCATACCGTGGATACTTTAATATAGTAAAATACTAAAATAATTAATTACAATTAAACTACGCATTGAGATTGTATTAATATTGTTAATAATGTCACAGAAACATTTTAATTAACGTATTTCGGTTTATTAAAGTGCACCTTTAATTTTAATCTTCCGAATACATAAAACGATAGGTAAATAGATATGGCTATTGATTTCATCATGTTTACAATTGAATTTCCGGGAGTTACCCCTCTTTTAAAAATGTGTCATAGGGAAATGACGTCACAGAGGAATTTTATCTATGGCGCCGTCGAGATTACTTTAATATAGTAAAATACTAAAATAAAAATAATTAATTACAATTAAACTACCCATCGAGATGAAACGAAACCTGTCCTATAACCTTCCCCATGTAATTATGTGTATGTGTAACGAATTTCACGTTTTTTGGTTTTCTGGATCTTGAGTTATAAGGGAACAGACAGACAGACAGACAGACAGACAACTAATGCATCTTATAAGTATAGAGATGTAACTATATAGGTCTATGTAACTATATAGGTCTATGTAACTAGATCAGTCTATGTATCTATATAGGTCTATGTAACTATATAGGTCTATTTAACTATATAGATCTATGTAACCAGCGGCGTAGAGTGGGTATCGTCCGCCCAGGGCGGAAGACGATTTTGCCATCCCTCTCATTTAGGTATTTCAATTTAATCTGTACATTTTTGCCGCCCCCTCCCTAAAAAGTAATAAAAAGTGCCGCCCGGTGCGGACCGCATCCACCGCCCCCCCCCCAGGTACGCCACTGTATGTAACTATATAGGTCTATGTAACTATATAGTTCTATGTAACTACATCGGTCTATGTAACTATATAGGTCTATATAACCATATAGGTCTATGTAACTATATAGGTCTACGTAACTATATGTGTCTATTATACGTTATGGATGAAATTAAGATACAAGTCATTACAAATATGTTCAATTGACTGGTGCTTTAGGGTCAGTGCAACAAGATTATTACAAATATGTTCAACTGACAGGTGCTTTAGGGTCAGTGCCACAAGATTATTACAAATATGTTCAATTGACTGGTGCTTTAGGGTCAGTGCCACAAGATTATTACAAATATGTTTAACTGACTGGTGCTTTAGGGTCAGTGCCACAAGATTATTACAAATATGTTCAATTGACTGGTGCTTTAGGATCAGTGCCACAAGATTCTTACAAATATGTTCAATTGACTGGTGCTTTAGGGTCAGTGCCACAAGATTATTACAAATATGTTCAACTGACCGGATCTAAAAGGCCAATAAGACACTGGTGGGTCAAGTGTTGTAAATCTTTCGACTGCCGACCTGAATGTGCCGGGTTTAACCCCTGTGAGAACCAAGGTATTTTTTCAGGTTTAAGTTTCCTCCATGTCTCCCGTGCTGCCTCCTTGACCATACACTGGGGATGAAATACGAACACTACAAAAACTGCCCATTTCGGCATTATTATGATCTAAAAGATAATCATGTCATCCTTTCAGGTACTTCATAGATAGGTCACGTGATTGCTACAAATATGTTCCGTTGATTATAGGGATGTAAACTCACGACTAAAGCCCGGCTTATCACATTTTTAGATTCTCGTGTCATCAAGCCAATGTCTAATCCAGAATTCAATTTGTCGGGGCTTCAGAAGTTTTATCTTATTCAACTCAATGACACATTTAGATTGTATCAGTTTAGCTGTCAAATGCATGTGTCTCCCACCATCTCGATAGTCTCCTACTGAAGTAAACTAACATAAGCTGTCTCTAAAAACTAAAAGACAGAAACCATTCGTCCTATGTCATATGTGTGTGTGCGTGTGTGCGTGGGTGGCTAAACAACTTTATGACTTTATGGCTCATATCGCTGACAGTCTGTTGTGCCCAGCAATAAATTGTCATAAATTGTGATAGACAGTCAGTGTTTATTTTGCACAGCCCCACAGATCGATATATCTGGTCAATCTATCTGTGTCATAGATTGTTTTCTACGTGTGTTAAATTGGAACAAGGTGTGGTTATTTATTATGTATGTTGAACAGGTGTTAAATGTTGTTGATTTTTTATTGAGCCATGAAATTTAATTTTGGCAATTACAAATGACGTAAGACACACCTTCTGGCAATTACACATGACATAATACAGACCTTCTCACAATTGCAAATGACATAATAAACACCTTCTGGCAATTAACACAGGCCCTAATTAACTAAAATGTTGCAAATTAATTAGGTTCATTTGTCTACATGACAGTGTACATTTGACTAATGACGGTGTTCATTTGTCTAATGACGATGTACATTTGTCTACATGACAGTGTACATTTGTCTACATGACGGTGTACATTTGTCTAATGACGGTGTACATTTGCCTAATGATGATGTACATTTGTCTAATGACGGTGTACATTTGTCTACATGACAGTTTACATTTGTTTAATGGCGGTGTACATTTGTCTAAAGACGGTGTACATATGTCTACATGACAGTGTACATTTGTCTAATGGCGGTGTACATTTGTCTAATGACGTTGTACATTTGTCTACATGACAGTGTACATTTGTCTACATGACAGTGTACATTTGTCTAATGGCGGTGTACATTTGTCAAATGGCGGTGTACTTTTGTCTAATGACGGTGTACATTTTTCTAAATGACAGTGTACATTTGTCTACATGGCGGTGTACATTTCTCTAATGACGATGTACATTTGTCTATATGACGTTCTACATTTTTCTACATGGCGGTGTACATTTGTCCACATGACATTTTAATTTGTCTACGACCCGACCCGCATGTGTGTTTTGAGAATCACAGATTTACAACTTAAAATGTTTCAACAAACGTCTTCGAACTGCATTCTTAAATATTTCATCATTCTCATACAAAGTAACTGGAGACAAACAATACTAAAATGGTGCCAAACAATATTTGAGAGCCAACAAGTTCAGGTTGAAGATAATCTGAGATCCAGCATGGATGTCCATGAGGCACGGAATGTGAGACAACCGGCAATCTAATGAGCTTTCTGTGGCTGTTGGCGGGGGCTATGAAATGAGTTGAATGTGGTTAGTCACGTACTTTGATGTTGTGATATGGGATTGAATAGCTTTATATTAAACTGTCTGTTATATTGGATTGAATAGATTGTAGTTTTATATTAAACTGTCTGTTATATTGGATTGAATAGAGTGTAGCTTTATATTAAACTGTCTGTGATACTGGATTGAATAGAGTGTAGCTTTATATTAAACTGTCTGTGATATTGGATTGAATAGATTGTACCTTTATATTAAACTGTCTGTGATATTGGATTGAATAGATTGTAGCTTTATATTAAACTGTCTGTGATATTGGAATGAATAGATTGTAGCTTTATATTAAACTGTCTGTTATATTAGATTGAATAGATTGTAGCTTTATATTAAACTGTCTGTTATATTGGATTGAATAGATTATAGTTTTATATTAAACTGTCTGTTATATTGGATTGAATAGATTGTAGCTTTATATTAAACTGTCTGTGATATTGGATTGAATAGAGTGTAACTTTATATTAAACTGTCTGTGATATTGGATTGAATAGATTGTAGCTTTATATTAAACTGTCTGTGATATTGGATTGAATAGATTGTAGCTTTATATTAAACTGTCTGTAATATTGGAATGAATAGGTTGTAGCTTTATATTAAACTGCCTGTGATATTTGATTGAATAGATTGTAGCTTTTTATTAAACTATGTTTTATAATAGAATAAATAGATTGTAGCTCTATTGGAAAGATTCAACAAAATGTATATTTAAAATATGCAAAGTGTTCAGCTGAATCTATTGTGTGTTTTATGTTTGGATGTATGTACAAAATATGTCTATATGTATTACTATGTTTGAATGTATGTACAAGTTATGTCTGTAAGTATCACTATGTTTTAATGTATGACTTGCGGTGTCGTCATTCTACTGTCAGTGACAAAGATTCAATGCTCACCCCCCCCCGACTCCCAAGCCCGGCTGTAGCCCGGCTGTAGCCCTAGACACATAATATAATTTAAAGAACTTTGACTGGGCAACATTAGACTGGAGGGGACAAAAGGGGTCCAGGTTACAAAAAAAGAGCATAATTTGTTTCGTCTTACCAAATAAAAAAAAAGGAATTGAAAAACACATGACAAAATGTAGCACTAACCTGCTATCTCTAAACACATGACAAAATGTAGCACTAAACTGCTATTTCTAAACACATGACAAAATGTAGCACTAACCTGCTATTTCTATAAACACATGACAAAATGTAGCACTAACCTGCTATTTCTAAACACATGACAAAATGTAGCACTAACCTGCTATTTCTATAAACACATGATGAAATGTAGCACTAACTTGCTAATTTTAAACGTGTGCGATTTTAACGTGAGTAGATTTCATATAACAAAATAATTATTTATTTTCGCCCTCAAATTTCTGAAAAATTCGGTACAATACAGACTGAATGTACTGATTAGCCATTTGTTTAAATGATTGGCTTGCATTTTTTCGTTTTTCCTCACACATGAAACTTGAGCACATTATGTTACAACATCCAACATAGATACAACAATAACTTCAACAACTAGCATAGATACAACAATAACTACAACTAGCATAGATACAACAATTACTTCAACAACTAGCATAGATACAACAATAAGTACAACTAGCATTGATACAACAATAACTACAACAATAGCATAGATACAACAATAACTACAACAACTAGCATAGATACAACAATAACTACAACAACTAGCATAGATACAACAATAACTACAACAACTATGTTATGTGCATTTCATTTTTCGAAGCAAATTTAGGTCGATTGAAGGTGCAGTGACTGTGTAAAGTATAAAGTTGGGGTTTGGCGGGGCCATTCCGAAGTCGGGACCCAGGGCGTGCACAGTGAACCAGCTGTTAAGTCCACTTCTGTCCGTGAGTGTCCAGTGAACCGGTTGTTAAGTCCACTTCTGTCCGTGAATGTCCAGTGAACCGGTTGTTAAGTCCACTTCTGTCCGTGAGTGTCCAGTGAACCGGCTGTTAAGTCCACTTCTGTCCGTGAGTGTCTAGTAAACCGGCTGTTAAGTCCACTTCTGTCCGTGAGTGTCCAGTGAACCGGCTGTTAAGTCCACTTCTGTCCGTGAGTGTCCAGTGAACCGGCTGTTAAGTCCACTTCTGTCCGTGAGTGTCCAGTGAACCGGCTGTTAAGTCCACTTCTGTCCGTGAGTGTCCAGTGAACCGGCTGTTAAGTCCACTTCTGTCCATGAGTGTCCAGTGAACCGGCTGTTAAGTCCACTTCTGTACGTGAGTGTCCAGTGAACCGGCTGTTAAGTCCACTTCTGTCCATGAGTGTCCAGTGAACCGGCTGTTAAGTCCACTTCTGTACGTGAGTGTCCAGTGAACCGGCTGTTATGTCCACTTCTGTCCGTGAGTGTCCAGTGAACCGGCTGTTAAGTCCACTTCTGTCCGTGAGTGTCCAGTGAACCGGCTGTTAAGTCCACTTCTGTCCATGAGTGTCCAGTGAACCGGCTGTTAAGTCCACTTCTGTACGTGAGTGTCCAGTGAACCGGCTGTTAAGTCCACTTCTGTACGTGAGTGTCCAGTGAACCGGCTGTTATGTCCACTTCTGTCCGTGAGTGTCCAGTGAACCGGCTGTTAAGTCCACTTCTGTCCATGAGTGTCCAGTGAACCGGCTGTTAAGTCCACTTCTGTCCATGAGTGTCCAGTGAACCGGTTGTTAAGTTCACTTCTGTCCGTGAGTGTCCAGTGAACCGGTTGTTAAGTCCACTTCTGTCCGTGAGTGTTCAGTAGGGTGGCCCAAAATAAAGAGAAATTTTTTTTTTATTTCCTTTGATTTAAACCCCACATTTGATTACCACAAAAAAAGTACTCAGAAATAAAAAATTTCATAATCTTCAGATGAAATTTAGAGGTTGCACAAGCTCTCTGAAAATTTAGGTATGTTCTCCATTTACCACATTTTATCCCGAATATTGATGAACCTGAATAAAGTCTGTTTTTTTTTCTTTGATGTTATAATGTGTAACTTTTTAATATTTATGTTGGTTGCAAATGTTGCCCTTATTGCACTCAATGTCTATTTGCACTTATTGACATTAATATTAATAATGAACGGAAAGCTCAGAGAAAAGAGAGATCAGAGAGGTTATTGCAAAAAGTGAAATAAATGACCAGGAAACTCTAAAAGTTCTCAAATGTCCAGCACGTTATTGTAATTTTCTTCTGACAGCAGTTCAGATGAAAGGGTCACTGAAGAAAATGAACACGATGAAGAATTTTTTATCAGTGCTTCACAGAAACGAAGAAAATGTGCAGAAACTGCTCCTACAAAGTCTGTTCTGTCCAAAGAAGTTGCTGCAACATTAGATAGATCACAAGTTAGTGATTGTACAGCAGTCCATTTACTAGCTGCTACAGCTCATTCTCTTGATCACAATGTTAGTGACGTGACATTAAGTCGAAGTACTGTACAGCGTGTGAGAGCTGAGATTAGGAAAAAAACCGCACATGAAGTTAAAGAATTATTTGATCCACAAGTACCATTAAGTGTACATTGGGATGGAAAATTGATTTCAGATCTCACAGCCAGGGAAAATGTTGAGAGATGCCAGTGATTGTAACAGGACTGCAAATAGAGTGCTTGCTATGTGTACCAAAATTGGCTTCAGGGACAGGTGACAGTCAAGCTCAAGCTGTAGTTGAATGTCTGAAGGACTGGGAAATTTGTGAAAAAGTAGTAGCATTAAGTTTTGACACAACAGCAAGTAACACTGGGGATTCCAAAGGGACATGTGTTTTAATTGAAAAGCTGCTTGAAAAAAGTCTTATTCATCTTGCTTGCCGCCACCATATGATGGAAATTGTTCTGGAAAAAGTGTTCACCGCATTGAAGATAAATGGGCCCTCATCTAGACCTGATATTTCACTTTTCAAACGATTTAAAGAGCAGTGGCATTTTATGGAGAAGGGATCCTATCCTATGATACTGCAGATGGGATGACTGAAGTAGACCTTTTCAAAGAGAGCACATTGCAGTTTGCAAATGACAATCTTCAAATTCGTCACCTACGAGATGATTACAGAGAATTTTTGGAACTGGCTGTCATATTTCTTGGAGGAACACCACCACGTGGGATTTATTTCCATGCTCCAGGAGCTGTACACAGAGCACGTTGGATGGCAAGAATAATTTATTGCTGCAAGATGTGCAAGATGTGGATGTTTAAGAAGCAGTTTAAGTTGAGGAACAAGGACTGTTTCAGTTCCTCTGTTTTGTTTCCAGTACTTATATGAAACTGTGGTTTCAAGCCCCACAGCCAGCAAGGGCGCCATCAAATAGCTTACAATTTCTGAAGGATTTAGAAAAATATAACTCCGTTAATTCAGTTATTGGAAAAGCAGCAAAAAAAGCTTTCAGCCGACATTTATGGTATCTAAGCAAAATTACAGTGGGCCTCGCTTTTTTTTTTTTTGATGAAAATATTGATCCCAAGCAAAAGGTTCAGATGCTTAAAAATAATGCAAGAAAAACCCGGATCTACAAATCGAGCTCAGCGTCTTGATTTCAATGGATTCTATGCAGACCAGCCCATCAGCTTCTTTGTTACAAACAATACAAAGGCATTTTTCTCCATTCTTGGTTTGCCACATTCATTCCTGGAAATGTCATCTGAAACATGGAGCAACAACAATAAATAAAAACATGCAGAAAATGTTGAAAGTTGTTAATGACAGCCATAAGTGGAGTGAAACTGATTCAGGATTTCAATGAAGTTTTATGCAGAAAAGACCAGAAGCAATTCTTACTTCAGGTGGTGCAAGAACACCGACGATTATATCCGGATGCAAAGAAGACCACAGTGGTTACTGGACTAGCAAAAAGCAGTCAGTGAATATGACGTCCACAAATAGTAAACACTTTGCCTTGTTGCTTTCTATTATTTTATTTGTTTTGAGGTTATTTCATGTTTAACACTAAACAATTAACATAAACCATTAATTTACTATTTAGTACCTAATCAATGTTTTCATTGCCTTTGTGCAACCCCTAAATATTTCACGACTGCATTCATTTTTTCAAAGAAAAAAAAAGAACACAATGCATGCCTTAAATTTAGAAAAATCGAAAAAAAGTTTTTTTGGGCCATCATAGTGTACAGTGAACCGGCTGTTAAGTCCACTTCTGTCCGTGAGTGTCCAGTGAATCGGCTGTTAAGTTCACTTCTGTCCGTGAGTGTCCAGTGAACCAGCTGTTAAGTCCACTTTTGTCCATGAGTGTCCAGTGAACCGGCTGTTAAGTCCACTTCTGTCCGTGAGTGTCCAGTGAACCAGCTGTTAAGTCCACTTCTGTCCGTTTCAAACTACCAGACGTGATCTTGTGCAATACAAAAAAAATTCTATTTTTCTAAACAATTTGTTTCCTATTTCTCATTGAATGTTTTCTTCAAACCTTCACCTAGACTGACAGTTGGCAGAGACAGGCTGTCACAAAGGTGAAAAGTTTCTTGAAATTTGTCACGAGGAAAAATTATCTTGATTACTTCATCCCATACTTTATAATTAATTGGAAAAAAATATTGAAATCTTTCCTGCTTGATTTCTTATGGCATTAAAAGCAATATCAGCCATTATATGTCATTATGTCAGCCGTTATATGTCATTATGTCAGCCGTTATATGTCATTATGTCAGCCATTATGTCATGTTTGTCATTATGTCTGTCATTATATCTGCCATTATGTCTGCCATAATGTCTGCTTTATATCTGTCATATGTTTGCCATATGTCTGTCATTATATCTGTCATATATCTGCCATAATGTCTGTCATTATATCTGTCATATGTCTGCCATAATGTCTGTCATTATATCTGTCATGAAAACAGATCTCTTTGTTTTTCCCAGCAGTCTAATTTTTTTTCTTTCAATTAGAAACATTATCAATGGATTAAAATATTTTCACCTTTATTATAAAAATAGTGCCAGTCGTCTGTCCATCGATATTTTAAACTGGGATCCAGGTACACAATTTTTGAGATAATGGTAATACCTGCGTTAACACATATAAGATCTGGTCTATAATTACAGACCAATAGTTCAGGCATTTCTTCATACCAGGTCATAATTTGATGCTGACCAAGATTTGTTACAAAAAACACACATATATACAAACAATAATCGTTTACAAAATGAATTTATTTTATTTTTGTTTTGTCTATTTTTAATGAGTGTGGGGTAACCTGCGAATTCACTGTAAACATGGAATTTTACCTCTTATATCATATAAACCACTATGGGATACCTCTTGGATCATATAAACCACTATGGGATACCTCTTGGATCATATAAACCACTATGGGATACCTCTTGGATCATATAAAGCACTATGGGATACCTCTTGGATCATATAAACCACTATGGGATACCTCTTGGATCATATAAACCACTATGGGATACCTCTTGGATCATATAAACCACTATGGGATACCTCTTGGATCATATAAACCACTATGGGATACCTCTTGGATCATATAAACCACTATGGGATACCTCTTGGATCATATAAACCACTATGGAAGACCTCTTGGATCATATAAACCACTATGGGACGGTATTATTCATCCACACTATAGCCAATGTGCAATGACCATGGAGGCACCTCGGGAGACAATGGAGGGAACTATAAACATGACCTGAAAAATTCCACTGGTCCTCTCTGCGGAGATCAAACGAGGGGCCGTTAGGTCAAAAGACGGCACGGCCATCCGTCCTCTCGAGGGGGTAATAGAGTGAGTGCCCCGATTGGTTAGAGGCTGTCAGGTCTCCAGACATTCTGAGTGCGTGAAAGAAGTACATTGAGACAGATGTACCAATGAATCCCATGTTAGAAATGGCCATTAAAGTAAACCGACCTAGAATTCTTTGTAACAGATCCGATGTTGGAGATGGCGGTTAAACTAAACCGACCTAGAATTCTTTGTAACAGATCCGATGTTGGAGATGGCGGTTAAACAAAGCCGACCTAGAATTCTTTGTAACAGATCCGATGTTGGAGATGGCGGTTAAAGTAAACCGACCTAGAATTCTTTGTAACAGATCCGATGTTGGAGATGGCGGTTAAAAAAGCCGACCTAGAATTCTTTGTAATAGATCCGATGTTGGAGATGGCGGTTAAACAAAGCCGACCTAGAATTTTTTGTAACAGATCCGATGTTGGAGATGGCGGTTAAAAAAGCTGACCTAGAATTCTTTGTAACAGATCCGATGTTGGAGATGGCGGTTAAAGTAAACCGACCTAGAATTCTTTGTAACAGATCCGATGTTGGAGATGGCGGTTAAAAAAGCCGACCTAGAATTCTTTGTAACAGATCCGATGTTGGAGATGGCGGTTAAACAAAGCCGACCTAGAATTCTTTGTAACAGATCCGATGTTGGAGATGGCGGTTAAACAAAGCCGACCTAGAATTCTTTGTAACAGATCCGATGTTGGAGATGGCGGTTAAACAAAGCCGACTTCGCGTTCCGTTTCTGTCAAAAATGACCATTTAAAAATGTCTTCATGAAGAACCATATTTTTGTTTTAGTCCACAAACCAAAATCATACGATACTCAGCTATGGGTGAGCTATAGTTGTGATGTAGATCACTTGGTCAAACGTCATAGTAGTCACCAATGTTGAGTCCAGCTGCTCTCTGTACACACCATTACTGCGTTTTCAATGACCAATGATGACGATATAAATAGCCTGCCACGTCTGGGACTCGAACCATTGACCAATGCTGCATACAAGACTACTACTATTAAGTATCAACAAGATGCACAATGCTATTAAATAAGTACAAGATGGGGAATGCTATTAAGTCGATTACTCGGCGCCTCTTGTGCTGTGGTCCAGAAAAGCTTGCTGTATGTCAGTGGTCAACAATCGGTGGTCCGTGGATCATTATTGGCCCATGAGAAAATTTAACTCGTCAGTAGAAGAAAATATACACAATCTTCAATAATCGAATGAGTCAGTATTAAATCATGGTTACTGAAATAAATTAACTTAATAAAAACCAATGTTGCTATTTATTCAACTCGCCGTTCCTGCTACTGAAACGGCAGGTTGTTACGATGTAGGTTATTTTAGCACAATTGTTTACGGTTTAGGAACAAAATGTGCGTGGGGAGGGGGTGCATCATTGTGACCAGATAGAAGAATAATTTACGCGAAAGCACGCCCCATCGTCCACCTCCCATGTTAATTAGTTGTGAGTCACCGGTGGTACCGAGCTCACGGAGACAATTTACCTGGGAAAGAATGTTCGTGACCGTGACACGTAGGATGAAGTTGGAACCGTTACGAAAGTCGTGGGGCAGAATCTTCTCACGAGGGATAACTGAGTTGGAGGGTGTCATAGGTTTCCTTATTTAGATTCCCCACCCACAGACCCGTCACATAAATTACCCCGAGTGTAGAGTCAGTTGGACTGAGAATTAATTAGGAATAATTAATCACCGGTGTCAAAGCCAATCGTTTACTGTATATAAGCAGGACTTTTTTGTGTGTAAGTCAGAGAGGAGGAGAGAGAGAAGCGAGACTGAGAACTAGAGAGCAGGAGCGGAAGAGTAGGACGTAAGGTGAAGTACTGTATGTGAGAACTGGCGTCTACATAGCTACATAATAAACTTGTGTTATCAGCAAAGAAACCGGTATTTGTTGACTGATTAGCGGAGACTGAACGTGAGCTGTGAAAATAGAAATATTGTCACCAGAACATCTACATCTACTCTCTCATACTTCTAGACAACGATCTGTACGTGGCAAGGATTAGCATTGAGGACTATCAGACGACGTAACACAGGTGGACACAAAATTTCAGTAGCTGAGAAGAATTCCAGACTTACACTAATCAATGTTTCATTCAGGCTTATGTTTACTGTTCATATCTAAATGTTTAATTTTAGAAATCCTTCTTTTCAGTTTATGATAATGTAAGTCAGGGGTAAACTGTTGATATCATAACAAGGGCATAACTCGTTTGTTGAATACCCAAGTTTACAATGTTGGTAATCTGCCCCTTGCCTGTGTTTATCTTGTTATTGTGAGGTAGCGGGAGAAAGTTCTCTGAGGTATTTCTCTTATCTGGCATGTTGTTACCACCTCCTCATCACCCCTCACCCCTTGGCCTTTAATTTATTGCCAGGTACCGTATCTAATGTCGACCAAACTTCTGAGCACAAATTTCACTAACAGGATTTAAATTAAGAGCAAATACGAGCAAGTTTAAAAAAATAAAGACATATGTACAACTTAGAGTGTTAAAACATTCTGGTAAATCTGTAAGTCATTATCTTTTCTTTATCTTTACGTAAATTATTCCATAATTACATATTTATCTAGATAAATATTTATTCAGTTAACAATCTTATTTTTCTACCATTTATACTAAATATCTTTATACCAATTGTCTTATGATTTGAGTAAACAACTAAAATATTTGTTATTTAACTGTTCACTGTTCGTACAGTTGAATCAACTCATACAACTAAAACAAATTGATTTTGATACTGATAATATATACAAATCCAATATTGATTCATTCTTATTTGAGTGGCTTGAAACAGAATACATTTTTTATTGGCTAGATGCCGCTAGAATATGGTAAAATTTATAACCAGGCAATCAACGGCTGTAATATGGCCATTATGGCATCTTTAAGTATCGTCTAAATATGTTGGCTTTATGTTATACAATCATTTGACATTCTACCTCGTTATTCTTTATTGTACAGACCCATTTGACATTCTACCTCGTTATTCTTTATTGTACAGACCCATTTGACATTCTACCTTGTTATTATTTATTGTATAGACCCATTTGACATTCTACCTCGTTATTATTTATTGTATAGACCCATTTGACATTCTACCTCGTTATTATTTATTGTATAAGCACATTTGACACTCTACTTCGTTATTCCTAAGCAACTGTGCTATTTGTTGTTTGAACAAGATTCGATAAATTAGTTCTAATTTTAAAAACTATTGAAAAAATTGTGTCCGTGATTTTTATTGATTCTATACAACACTATTTAATGTGAAATGATTTAGAACGATTGTTTTGTAAATGATTTGAGGAAAAATATATTGTTGCTTCTAGAACTTTGGCACTCAAGTTGTCAGTGGATGGAAGAGGGGGGGGGGGTCTAAATCGTCATACATACCTTGGCGTTTTAACTGAGGTCAGTGTAAAAGAGTGTGTGGAGGGTCATATTACATGATTCCGTTTGTAAACATTGACAACTATCGGCGAATACGTGTGTAGTGTCCTGTCTGTACCTACACCTTAAATTGTATGTCTTATGCAATGATACTTTCGAGGATAAAATATATCCACATCTTGATAGTCTAGTCTAGTTAGTCTAATCTAGATGTCTAGTCTAGATAGTCTGGTCTAGATTGTCAAGTCTAAGTAGTCGAGTTATTTTAAAATGAAATCGCTATCTATATAATATATCTATTTAGTTTTCATTAAATCAAATATTGGTAATTTGATATACATGTATTTAATTTTTTTTTCATGTATTTCTCGATCATTCTTTTGCTAAAAAACGTTTGTATCTGTGTGTGTGTAAATATAAAAATGGCATTCGAATATTTTCCCATCAATGGCTGTCATCCACCACACCAATTTAGGAATTTATATTATTACTCATTCGGTGTACATTTCATCACTTCTGTTTACATCATTATACCTCATTACTAGCTTGAGTAACATAAAAGTTGATTTGTCATGAACTTAAACGTCAATTGTTATATAGAAACAAGTCATGAACATAAACGTCAAATTAAATAGAAACAAGTCATGAACATAAACGTCATCTGAAACTTGTCATGAACATAAACGTCAAAATAAATAGAAACAAGTCATGAACATAAACGTCAACTGAAACTTGTCATGAACATAAACGTCAACTGAAACTTGTCATGAACATAAACGTCAACTGAAACTTGTCATGAACATAAACGTCGAATTAAATAGAAACTTGTCATGAACATAAACGTCAACTGAAACTTGTCATGAACATAAACGTCAAATTAAATAGAAACAAGTCATGAACATAAACGTCAAATTAAAAAGAAACACGTCATGAACATAAAAGTCAACTGAAACTTGTCATGAACATAAATGTCAATGTAAATAGAATCAAGTCATGAACATAAATGTCAACTGAAACTTGTCATGAACTTAAACGTCAAATTAAATAGAAACAAATCATGAACATAAAAGTCAACTGAAACTTGTCATAAACATAAACGTCAAATTAAATAGAAACTTGTCATGAACATAAACGTCAACTGAAACTTGTCATGAACATAAAAGTCAAATTAAATAGAAACAAGTCATGAACATAAAAGTCAACTGAAACAAGTCATGAACATATGCGTCAACTGAAACTTGTCATGAACATAAACGTCAAATTAAATAGAAACAAGTCATGAACATAAACGTCAAATTAAATAGAAACAAGTCATGAACATAAACGTCAAATTAAATAGAATCAAGTCATGAACATAAAAGTCAACTGAAACAATTCATGAACATATGCGTCAACTGAAACTTGTCATGAACATAAACGTCAAATTAAATAGAAATTTGTCTTGAATATAAACGTCAACTGAAACTTGTCATGAACATAAACGTCAAATTAAATAGAAACAAGTCATAAACATAAACGTCAAATTAAATAGAAACAAGTCATGAACATAAACGTCAACTGAAACTTGTCATGAACATAAACGTCAAATTAAATAGAAACAAGTCATGAACATAAACGTCAACTGAAACTTGTCATGAACATAAACGTCAAATTAAATAGAAACAAGTCATGAACATAAACGTCAACTGAAACTTGTCATGAACATAAACGTCAACTGAAACTTGTCATGAACATAAACGTCAACTGAAACTTGTCATGAACATAAACGTCGAATTAAATAGAAACTTGTCATGAACATAAACGTCAACTGAAACTTGTCATGAACATAAACGTCAAATTAAATAGAAACAAGTCATGAACATAAACGTCAAATTAAAAAGAAACACGTCATGAACATAAAAGTCAACTGAAACTTGTCATGAACATAAATGTCAATGTAAATAGAATCAAGTCATGAACATAAATGTCAACTGAAACTTGTCATGAACTTAAACGTCAAATTAAATAGAAACAAATCATGAACATAAAAGTCAACTGAAACTTGTCATAAACATAAACGTCAAATTAAATAGAAACTTGTCATGAACATAAACGTCAACTGAAACTTGTCATGAACATAAAAGTCAAATTAAATAGAAACAAGTCATGAACATAAAAGTCAACTGAAACAAGTCATGAACATATGCGTCAACTGAAACTTGTCATGAACATAAACGTCAAATTAAATAGAAACAAGTCATGAACATAAACGTCAAATTAAATAGAAACAAGTCATGAACATAAACGTCAAATTAAATAGAATCAAGTCATGAACATAAAAGTCAACTGAAACAATTCATGAACATATGCGTCAACTGAAACTTGTCATGAACATAAACGTCAAATTAAATAGAAATTTGTCTTGAATATAAACGTCAACTGAAACTTGTCATGAACATAAACGTCAAATTAAATAGAAACAAGTCATAAACATAAACGTCAAATTAAATAGAAACAAGTCATGAACATAAACGTCAACTGAAACTTGTCATGAACATAAACGTCAAATTAAATAGAAACAAGTCATGAACATAAACGTCAACTGAAACTTGTCATGAACACACACGTCAACTGAAACTTGTCATGAACATAAACTTCAAATTAAATAGAAACTTGTCATGAACATAAACGTCAACTGAAACTTGTCATGAACATAAACGTCAACTGAAACAAGTCATGAACATATGCGTCAACTGAAACTTGTCATGAACATAAACGTCAAATTAAATAGAAACAAGTCATAAACATAAACGTCAACAGAAACTTGTCATGAACATAAACGTCAATAGTGAACAGAAACTTGAAATCAACATATACTTGACACAGTATCGGAACGGAGACACATTGCAACATACCCACAGTCAAATGAACGCGCGCTGTTACTGTAAAAATAAGTCGGGTAAATGTCACGGGAGGATAATTAAAAGCATTAACACCAGTGGAGCCATCTAGCGAGGTGTCGGCACAACACGGTGGCTCACCATACAGACATAAGGCATGTCAACAGTGCCATGAATTGCACAAATAAAAAAGAGGAGTGAAAATAAAACACAGCAAGTACATAAAAGGTAAATAAAGAAACACAGGGAGAATTCAGTATCAATTGCTGTTTTGTTGACAAACAAATTTCATCAGCTGTGACTGTTCTGTTCTAATGCTGCACCTGTAATGTAATAGTCTTTTTGAAAAGAACTAACGACATTACAAGCACTACATTTACTACATGATTTAGTATTTCGATATTGTTACATAATCTGTGCATCCAGTTTATCTTGATGAAGGTAAAGATGGTGGAGTCTAATAAATTTGCCAAGAACTTGGTCACTCTACTTTGAATAGATTGTTGCCTAACAGATTTGTATTAGATATAGCCTATCTATTTTAAATAAGGTGTCATTTAAATTGAACGGTTTCTTATAAACTGGGTAGTGTCTTTTGTGTTTTATATAGACAACTGTAATTTTTGTAAAATTAGATTTTGTCTATTTTAAAAATAGGTTCTTTAATAATGTCTGTTTCTCATGTATTGTTTGTTTCCTTAAGTCTCACCTCTATAAAGTTACTAGTAAACATCTAACATGTATATATATATATATGTGTGTGTGTGTGTGTGTGTGTTTATACGTGTGTATGATTAATGTTTTTAAACTTATTATACAACATAATGTTTGACACTTTCTTCTATCAGCTGTCTACATCATGCATACACTATAACAGCTGTCTACATCATGCATACACTATAACAGCTGTCTACATCATGCATACACTATAACGGCTGTCTACATCATGCATACACTATAACAGCTGTCTACATCATGCATACACTATAACAGCTGTCTACATCATGCATACACTATAACAGCTGTCTACATCATGCATACACTTTTTCTATAACAGATGTCTACATCATGCATACACTATAACAGCTGTCTACATCATGCATACACTTTTTCTATAACAGCTGTCTACATCATGCATACACTTTTTCTATAACAGATGTCTACATCATGCATACACTATAACAGCTGTCTACACTATAACACATAACATCGCACTCTAAGTATTTCATTTTATCTCATCCAGTGAAATGTACAGCCACTGAACCAAATATAATCAAACCTGTCATAAACTCTCATCAAATTTAATTAATAACCTAAGGAATAAAAACAGCTTTCTCTTTGAAGTCCCTATTTTGTTCGACAACTAGTACTCAGTGTATCCTACTTTACAACTAGTACTCAGTGTAACCTACTTTACCGAAGGAAGGGTCGTGCGGCCACACAGGGCGCCGAAACAGTAAAGGGCGTCGAAAGAGCTCTGTTAAATGTTCTTCCATTTTTCAGGTTGGGAGAAGAGCACCGAAAATCTAACTCACACAGTTCGCCGAAATACCTTAATATGAATCTGTTACCCTATTATTGCAGTGAGGGGTAGAAGATAGTGTTAAGTAACTGAGTGAAGTACTCTTTCAATAGTTCGTGACGACTAAACTTCTTTTCAGACATTGGCTCCATATTTAAATATTTCACACACAATTTATTTGTATATTAAATATATTCGTAAATATATTTATTATTACAATTCCCCCCCCCCACCCACCACCACCAAAAAGTCTCGAATACACTTATTTTTGTGCTGTTATTACCCTCAGACTGCTACATCCGTAATTGCGTGAATTGCGATACCGATTATAATCATGACGGACGATTACTATGGGACTTTTCCACGTGCCAGCCGGAAGCACTGTGACAGATGATGGAGATTTGAATTGGCAACTTTTCACTCGGGATTCTCTCCTCCAGCGAGACGCGGAGCATTGCGCGAGGACTGGCGATATCTTTTATCTAAAAGGAACCGAAGCCAACATGCCATTGTTAGTAGCAATACTTGGAGGGCGAACAAGCTCTCCCCCCCCCCACCCTCTTTTACTTCCCCTCTCTCGTCTTCTCCCCCTGCCCAGGCAGTGAGACTGGCTCAGCAACAAGGTAGAGAGCTCAAGGTTTTGAGTTTTGGTGGCTTGACACGGAGTGGCTTCCCCTTGAAGGTTACGGCGGTTTAGCCTTGCTTGATTAAGTCCCGTTATTATAAAAAAAAAGAGTGAGAGAGAGAGATCAGGCAGCTTATATATACATGTAATCTGTCTGAAAGCTGCATGCCAAACTAGTCAATCTGGATTTTGTTGGCAACTTAATGTTATTAATTGTACACACACGCACACATGCACAAAAAACAAGTTTAGCTTGAGATTTCATCCATGGATATTTGTTTTATTCCAAGAATTCAAATTTGATGTGAAATATCGCAACGTTTCTGTGACTTATCAACTGAAGGTCAGTAACAATTGTCTTAGTGTGAATAGCAAAAAAAAAAATATTTTAACTTTTTTTTTGTTATCATTAGTTACGTTAACATAGTAAATAAACGATCATCCATTAGCTAATAATCATTATACTCGATACTACCCAGGTGGCTATAATAACGATGCATTATACTCGATACTACCCATGTGGCTGTAATAACGATGTATTATACTCGATACTACCTCATGCTGCTATTTTAATGATACATAATACTCGATACTGTCCATGTTGACGAATCGTTGTACTCGATACTGTCCATGATGTCAAAGGCAGAGCCATGTCACTTCCTCAACTTAATTTTCCTTTTGTCTTGAGTGGAAATTTATATTTCTACGACTGATTCCATCCACCGCCAATTGAACCTTTCATTGGTCAACTAACTAAACAGTAAACAATCTTATCTTCCTGATTGTGTATGGCGTAAACATAATCACGTGTGATCTTATCTGCCCTCTTCCCTTCCCCCCCTCTCGTCACGTGACCACACCCAGGTGTCTGGTCCAGTGACTCAGTTCAACAGGTGAATCTAGACTGCAAGATTTTGTTATTTTTAATAGCAGGATCTGGAAAACCGTAGTCTTACGAAACGTTCCATATCAAACATGTTGGTTTATACCAAGTTATAGTGATGGGGGTGTGTCCATACCAAACGTGTTGGTTTATACCAAGGTATAGTGATGGGGGTGTGTCCATGCCAAACGTGTTAGTTTATACCAAGTTATAGTGATGGGGGTGTGTCCATGCCAAACGTGTTGGTTTATACCAAGTTATAGTGATGGGGGTGTGTCCATGCCAAACGTGTTGGTTTATACCAAGTTATAGTGATGGGGGTGTGTCCATGTCAAACATGTTGGTTTATACCAAGTTATAGTGATGGGGGTGTGTCCATGTCAAACATGTTGGTAAAACCAAGTTATATTGATGGGGGTGTGTCCATGTCAAACACGTTGGGTATACCAAGTTATAGTGATGGGGGTGTGTCCATGTCTAACATGTTGGTTTATACCAAGTTATAGTGATGGGGGTGTGTCCATGTCAAACATGTTGGTTTATACCAAGTTATAGTGATGGGGGTGTGTCCATGGCAAACATGTTGGTTTATACCAACTTATAGTGACCGGGGGTGTGTCCATGCCAAACGTGTTGGTTTATACCAAGTTATAGTGATGGGGGTGTGTCCATGCCAAACGTATTGGTTTATACCAAGTTATAGTGATAGAGGGGTGCTAATGTTAAACGTATTGTTTATACCAAGTTATAGTGATGGGAGGAGGTCAAGACTGTTTGTAAATAACTTAACAAAGACATAATAAGTAAGAAAGTTAACAAACACTACAGCTCAGATAGAAAAATCCGTTACAATTGTAAACAAATATGTAAGTTTCTTCCTTGTAGAGAGGTGTGCAGTAAGTATTAGTACCTTGATTGTGTAGAGTAACTAGGATAAACAGTGGCTGTACTATTGTAAACAACTAGTAACGTCTATTACATATTTTCTAGTGACTTGAATATAATGGCACATGTATTGTTGTACAGTGACTAACATCGTTCTAGAGTAACTAAGGTAAATCTAATAGCACCTTTATACAGTGACTAAGGTAAATCTAATAACACCGTTGTACAGTGACTATAATATGTCTAGTATCTCATTTATCTCCTTTGAATTGGTAAACCACCATTATTCATATTATACTGTAACTAGAAATAGATGTACCCTGCAAAACCTTTGCATAGAGTTATATTCCCTTAGGTTTGATCGGTAGGCTAGGTTATTTTTGGTTTCGGACAGATCCGATTTTTTCATGAGTTTTTATTATAGTGTTTACGTTTGACGATTCTAAACTGGAATACTGTTGTATTAATTCTTTACTTTCGATTTAACGCAGAACCCACACCGCTATTATTTATATACATTAGTAGACAATTTAAGTACATCTCCACTATATAGTGGTCTTAATATTCTGCCAGTTACACTGGACTGACCTTAAATAACTGTATTTTCAGTATCCATCTGCCAGTCAAACTGGACTGACCTTAAATAACTGTATCTGCAGTATCCATCTGCCAGTTACACTGGACTGACCTTAAATAACTGTATCTGCAGTATCCATATAATTGACGCACTTGAGTTACAAATAATATTGCGATGTAATTACTTCAGTTACATTTTATATGTCATGTGATAGACAATGTTACAACTACAAAAACACATGTTTGAAATAGGAGATTCTCCCTGAATGTCTTCATGTTATCTAAATGTCATGAGGTTGAGATACCAAGATTATCCTAATTATTGCAAACATCTCTGAGTACATAATTTGTATCTGGGGACAACGTTTTGTATCCGGCAAACTGAATCTCACGCACGGCAAATGAAAACTTTGTATCGACACATGTATTGGTAGATCTGAGCAATAACGTTTGTGTGTATACTTATAGTGGTATTTCTGGACAAAGAGCTGCGACAGTTTGTTTGTAGATCTGAACAAAGAAATGTGACAGTTTGTTCGTAGAGATTAACAAAGAGCTGTTACGGTTTGTACATTCATACATTGGTAATTGTAAACAATTATTGTAATTTGCTTATATATTCATTAGTAGATCAGAGCAAAGAATTGTGTGTAATTAATACATTGGTAGCTGTGAACCAAAACAGTGTGGGCCCAGAAAGTATTAACAGACTTGAACAAAGAGCTTTACGTTCATATCTATCAATCTATACTTCTATCTATCTATCTATTTATCTACCTCTATATCAATATATCTATATTTATATTGAAATCAAAGAAGTTTGTGTGCATTCATAGATTGGCAATCTTACCAAGTAAATTTAAAAGTATACAGACAGTGGTAGATCTGAATGTAAAAGTATATGTTGATATATCTGAACAATCAGATCTCACATTTCAGTTTTTGTATAAAAAAAACCGAAAAAAAAAACCAAAAGAAAAAACAACAACTGGAAGTTAAGTAATCTAGATATTGCGTGGTCCGATAAGTTGAGAAAATCTCACACCTAATGGCTACTTATGTCCAGTACTTTAAATAGGTCAGTAGTGGAATGGACTGAAAATATGACTTACATGATGTTGAGCTGTATCATCATAATGTTGGGCTTTATCACCATAAGCTTGGGCTGTATCATCATAATGTTGGGCTGTATCACCATAATGTTGGGCTGTATAACCATAATGTTGGGCTGTATCACCATAAAGTTGGGCTGTATCACCATAAGCTTGAGCTGTATCACCATAAACTTGGGCTGCATCACCATAATGTTGGGCTGTATTACCATAATGTTGGACTGTATCACCATAATGTTGGGCTGTATCACCATAATGTCTGGCTGTATGACCATAATGTTGGGCTGTATGACCATTATGTTGGGCTGTTTCACCACGATTATCTGTTCAACACATCTTTACCTATTCATCACATTTGCTTGTGATGTTCATTCAAGTAAAACATGTTTATCAGTTAGTCATTAATTTAGACATTAATTTTTCTAGTTGTAAAAAAAAACACATTTGTAGAAATAAAAAAATAGATCAAACGTATGATCTGTTTTTTTTTTATATAATTAACCATCTTTTAAACCTTTTATTTAACCTTCCTGGTATACGCCCATGAAAGTTTGCGACAGCGTTTATTAAAATAACTTTGTGAAAGTGTTTATTAAAATAACTTTGTGACAGTGTTTATTAAAATAACTTCGTGACAGTGTTTATTAAAATAACTTTGCGACAGTGTTTATTAAAATAACTTTGTGACAGTGTTTATTAAAATAACTTCCTGACAGTGTTTATTAAAATAACTTCGTGACAGTGTTTATTAAAATAACTTTGCGACAGTGTTTATTAAAATAACTTTGTGACAGTGTTTATTAAAATAACTTCCTGACAGTGTTTATTAAAATAACTTCGTGACAGTGTTTATTAAAATAACTTCTTACAATGTATCACACAGCACAAGTCGATGAGGAAATCTACATAACAATAGTGAACATCTCCCCCCGAGGGCCTAATCTCCTGGGACACCCCCCACCCTTACAATAATTATCACCTTGCCGCCGTCATCCGTAAGGTTTCAACAACTTTTTAGTATTCAAATGGGTGGGTGGGGGTGGGGGGGGGGGTAGGAGACCTGGTCAACTCAAACTGCTGCGTCTGATGGAAGGCAAAAAAACTTTTTATTGATTTTCTTTTCTTTTTTTTAAACAAGTTGAGAAAATTGAAATTTTGTTTTAAATGTCAAAATACGTTAGAGTTGGACACATTGTACAAACATGTTAGAGTTGGACACATTGTACAAACATGTAAGAGCTGGACACATTGTACAAACATGTTAGAGCTGGACACATTGTACAAACATGTAAGGGATGGACACATTGTACAAACATGTTAGGGCTGGACACATTGTACAAACATGTAAGAGCTGGACACATTGTACAAACATGTTAGAGTTGGACACATTGTACAAATATGTTAGAGCTGGACACATTGTACAAATATGTAAGGGATGGACACATTGTACAAACATGTAAGGGATGGACACATTGTACAAACATGTTAGAGTTGGACACGTTGTACAAACATGTTAGAGTTGGACACATTGTACAAACATGTTAGAGTTGGACACATTGTACAAACATGTTAGAGCTGGACACATTGTACAAAAATGTTAGAGCTGGACACATTGTACAAACATGTAAGGGCTGGACACATTGTACAAACATGTTAGAGCTGGACACATAGTACAAATATGTTGGAGCTGGACACATTGTACAAACACGCTGACTTAACTTATTAAAAATGACTAAGTAGACCTCTTGGTAAATCTTAAAGTATATTACTTAGTAGACCTCTTATTTAATCATTGGGTAAATTGTAAAGTGAATGACTTAGTAGACCTCTAATTGCATGATTTGTTAAATCTTATTGTTAAAAACGCAGTCAATCTCATTGTGAATGACTAAGTAGACCTCTTATTGAATAACTCAGTAAATATTAAAGTGAACATACATAGTTATCTCTTATGAATGTATAGCTCCATATACAATTATTTGGGAATTTGGTAAGCTTGTGTCTACAAATGTAATATTTACATTGGGAATTTGGAAGGCTTAAGTCTACAAATGTAATATTTACATTGGGAATATGGAAAGCTTGTGTCTAGAAATGTACTATTTACATTGGGAATATGGAAAGCTTGTGTCTACAAATGTAATATTTACATTGGGAATATGGAAAGCTTGTGTCTACAAATGTTATACTTACATTGAAAATATGGAATGCTTGTATCTACAAATGTAATATTTACATTGGGAATATGGAAAGCTTGTGTCTACAAATGTAATGATTACATGGAAATCTTAATAGAAATATTTACTTGGGATCGACCATGTGAGTCTTTAGTTGGAAGATCCCATTTCTCTCTTGGTCAAAAAGTGACAACAGTGCACGACTGAACGTGACACATCCTCCAATGTCAAGTTATTCTTGATTTTCATTTAAACAGAGAATATTTGGCTCTATAGTACCATGCTATTTTTAATGATGGATTAGAATGTCAACAGCATCTAAAATCACACATATTGGCATACTGTTGTAATAGTGAAATTTATAGTGAAATGTCAATTTATAAAAGCAGTAAATAATATAAGACAGTGCATTCATTATTTATTATTCATTTTAAAAGTTTCAATGTTTAAGAAACTGAATGGACTAAATTTGTCTTATTTATAAAAAAAAAAGACTTATAAAAACTCCAGTTGATGTTTCCTTTAGGAACTATTTCCCTGACAACACCAATTTATGTTCCCTTTATGAACAATATCTCTAACACCAATTGATGTTTCTTTTATGAACAATTTCACAGACATTACCAATTGAAGTTTCCTTTGGGAACAATATCTCTAACAACACCTATTGATGTTTCCTTCATGGGAATCTTTTTTTCACCGACACGTAACGCTATATCCGTAACACCTGCCCCACCCCTCAACCATTTCCTTTGACGTCATGCTGACTTCCTAAAGCACCTTAGACAAAGATATCTCACCCCTTTGATCATGTAATACTTGTGTCTGACCAGACTTGTGTCTGACCAGACTTGTGTCTGACCAGACGTTACTAGGTTGGCGGTTGTCAGTGACCTCATTTTGGTGTGATATTAAGTAAATGGTCAGTAGTTGCTAACTCCATGTTGGTGTTATATAAACTGACCAATACTGGATGACTCCATGTTGGTGTGATATAAACTGGTCAATAGTGGCTGACTTCATGTTGGTGTGATATAAGCTGGTCAATACTAGATGACTTCATGTTGTGTGATATAAACTGGCCATTAACAGATAACTACAATTAGTCAATTGTGAATGACTTCTGGCTGATGGTCAATTGTAAATGACTTTATTACGGTAAAATGTAGACTAAATCAAACAAATTTACAGTAATAAGAATATTTTAAATGTAATTTAATTCATTGATAGACACACACACACACAGACACACACAGACACAATGATTTACAAACAAAAGAATTGACATTTTATTGTGCTGGTAAACAAACCAGATAAATATAAATATTTACTATAACACAAAACATTTTTATTTATGTATAGAAAAACATCTTGGTCATTCGGACATAGTAACACGCAGACTGTTAAATAATTTGTATAGGATAATATTCCCTGCACATCACACAGTGACAATATTCCCTGCACATCACACAGTGACAATATTCCCTGCACATCACACAGTGACAATATTCCCTGCACATCACATAGTAACAATACTCTCTGCACATCACACAGTGATATTATACCTGCACCCTAAATTACTGATTTTACTATAAATATAGATTTACATTAGAAAATTACAGTACAAATCACACAAAGAAAAAAAAAAGAAAATTAAAAACATAAAATGTGTTCGATTATTGAATGATTGAAAAACAAGATATGAAAGATATCATTTTAAATCAAATTTTGATACAAAAATACTAACTTGTCAGCTCATAGCTACACCAGTACTAACTAGTCAGTTCATAGATAAACAAGTATTAACTAGTCAGTCATAGCTACCACTACATTCTATGTGTCGAGCGTGAGTACATAAGTTATGCGACCTTGCGATGTGAAACTAATAGAATTGGTTGCAATGGAACTTGTCTTGAGTTTCCTCAATGCACGAGGTACTAGTTAATGAAATGTTGAATTTCATGAGAGTCAAAATGAGATGGGTTCTCATTATCTACTTTGTTGATAGGCATTGTACCGATGTTTTCATCACCTAGGCATATCGACATTTTGCGATCTACACACTTCGTTCTATCGGCATTGTGCCTATATAGGCACACTTTATTCTATCGACATTTTGCGATCTACACACTTCGTTCTATCGGCATTGTGCCTATATAGGCACACTTTATTCTATCGACATTTTGCGATCTACACACTTCGTTCTATCGGCATTGTGCATATATAGGCGGCACACTTTATTCTATCGACATTTTGCGATCTACACACTTCGTTCTATCGGCATTGTGCATATATAGGCACACTTTATTCTATCGGCATTTTGCGATCTACACACTTCGTTCTATCGGCATTGTGCCTATATAGGCACACTTTATTCTATCGACATTTTGCGATCTACACACTTCGTTCTATCGGCATTGTGCATATATAGGCACACTTTATTCTATCGACATTTTGCGATCTACACACTTCGTTCTATCGGCATTGTGCCTATATAGGCACACTTTATTCTATCGACATTTTGCGATCTACACACTTCGTTCTATCGGCATTGTGCATATATAGGCACACTTTTATCTATTGACATAGAGCCGATCTACAAACAATTTGTTTGACACATCCAAATTGTGCCGATCTTTTCATCTTAAACGCACACTTTCCTATGTAAAATTGTCTCTAAGTTTTCATAATCTACTCACACTTTGCTCTGTGGACATTGTTCCGATTTTTTCATCATCCATGGACATTGAGCCAATGGTTTAATCATTTCCCATATTTTGTTCTGCAAACATTTAAGTCGAGTATTTTTTTTAAATCATAGCTTTTTGTCTATTTTTTTTTTTTTTTTTTGGTTTCGATACAGCCAAAAGTCAACGATATCCCACAAATATACCCAAATTACTCAATCATAGAGCAACAAAGTCTAATTAATCAATCAAAGAATAAATACAGTCTAGTTACTCAATCATAGAACAAAAAAGTTTAATTTACTCAATCATAGAACAAAAAAGTTTAATTAGTCAATCATGAATTTTTTTTAGTAATTCACTTCACGAGCATTTTATTACTAATAATAATATATATATAAATAATTGCGATTTGGGTCCTGTGTTAAATCGAAAGTAAATAATTAATACAACAGTATTCCAGTTTAAAATACAACCATGAAAAAATCGGATCTGCCCGATACCAAATATAACCTAGCCTACCGATCAAGCCTAAGGGGATATAACTCTATGGAAAGGTTTTGCAAGGTACAGCAAGTAAATATTAATTACCATAACTGTACATGTTCTCATTTTCTACACTCATATTCGTTTATAACACACAGTCTGTGGTTTTTTTTATATTCTGTTAAATATCAGTATTTAATGAGATTAGCTTCTACCTTCTACAATCGCGTCGCTATTCAAATAAAAAAAAAACGCATCAATGTTTACAGCTCTGACGTGACTTCAAATTGCGTCTCTAGTGCAAACGAGGAGTGCTATAACTGTATAAAAGCGATGATGATCATCTGGTCAGCATGTCTTGTGAGGAAGAGATCTTGTAATTAATTCATGTCATTGTCTTCAATAAAACAACAACTGTATATATTACACCAATGAACTGGTCCATGAGGACCCGTTATATAATGTAGGACGTAAGTTGTTCTATTATATAATGTAGGACGTAAGTTGTTCAATTATATAATGTAGGACGTAAGTTGTTCTATTATATAATGTAGGACGTAAATTGTTCTATTATATAATGTAGGATGTAAGTTGTTCTATTATATAATGTAGGACGTAAAGTTGTTCTATCATATAATGTAGGGCGTTAGTTGTTCTATTATATAATGTAGGGCGTAAGTTGTTCTATTATATAATGTAGGAGATAAGTTGTTCTATTATATAATGTAGGAGGTAAGTTGTTCTATTATATATGTAGGACGTAATTTGTTCTATTATATAATGTAGGATGTAAGTTGTTCTATTATATAATGTAGGGCGTAAAGTTGTTCTATTATATATGTAGGACGTTAGTTGTTCTATTATATAATGTAGGGCGTAAGTTGTTCTATTAAATAATGTAGGAGGTAAGTTGTTCTATTATATAATGTAGGAGGTAAGTTGTTCTATTATATAATGTAGGACGTAAGTTGTTCTATTATATAATGTGATACGTAAGTTGTTCTATTATATAATGTAGGGCGTAAGTTGTTCTATTATATAATGTAGTACGTAAGTTCTTCTATTATGTAATGTAGGGCGTACAGTTGTTCTATTATATAATGTTGGGCGTAAGTTGTTCTATTATATAATGTAGGGCGTAAGTAGTTTTATCTCTGTAGTCAACTGGAGGCTGTGGTGATTTGTCATTTTTGCAAGACAAGTTTCAAATGGTGAAGAATTCGATCAGAATGTCGTAATCAGTTTGTCAGTCAGGGGCTGGTGGGACGGTGGAGCAATGCTTGATCTAAGCCAGCATTTATCTCACTGATATAAGTATCTGCTGGGAATGCAAGCCAGTATTGGAATGAGTAAAGTGTATTACCAGAGTATGTAAGCCGGTATCGAACATTATGTGTGTTGAGTGAGGACATAAGTCTGTCTTCATTTCACTGTGTATTTGAGGAGTAAATGAGTGTGACGTCATCTGTGTATTTAACGAGTCTGACGTCATCTGTGTATTGAGTGAGTATATGAGTCTGACGTCATCTGTGTATTTGACGATTTTGACGTCATCTGTGTATTTAATGAGTTTGACGTCATCTGTGTATTGAGTGAGTATATGAGTCTGACGTCATCTGTGTATTGAGTTAGTATATTACCCAACATTCACCGTTTTTTTTTAATAAAGTCAGTAAATAAGCTAGTCTTTAACTCACTGATATGTACTAGCAGCGTGTGTAAGCCAGTTTTCAGCGCAGACTTCTATTAAGTAGCTCCATTTGTAACTATTGAATCCCAGAAAGTATTGAACTTTTCCCTGTTTATTTTAATAATGGCTGAAATATTGACTTGTCTCACCTCCGCAGTTTTACAGAGGCACCCCTTCACACCCCCCCCCCAACCCCCGGTGGCTGCGTCTATTTATGTATAATGTATGTCACCGATTATGTCTCTGTATACATGCGCACAACGTTGATGTACACGACGCGTGCGTTGGATGTGTTGTCAGTGATGAAACACACACATACACAGAAATCAATTATCATTCTGATAAAAAGAAAGAATCCTTTGTCTGTCGCTGTTCAGCTGAGTATCAAAGTCCCACTTCCAGGTTTTCAGTTGCAACTGATGAGAAGTATCGGGCGGTTAAATGCTCTCTTTCAAAGTCTGGCTGAGTACTGGCAACACAACTCGTCTCACCGCGATAATGGTTTTCACTGGTGTTGCTATTATTAGTTAAGCGGTATAATTATGTCTGCTTGAGACGCCATGAAATTGACAGTATCGAGCCGGCCATCGAGGCCCGGGTGTGTGAGAACAGATACAGATGAGGAGACGATGATAGACCTGAAATCCTTCACTGTCGCACTATATACCATCCTTCGCATCTTTCTCCCGGGCCAGTGTTAAATGGGGAGGGTTGGTAGATATCTAAGATATAGTGAGAGAGTGTGAGAGAGAGTGAGAGAGTGGGAGTGAGAGAGAGAGTGAGAGAGAGAGAAATGAGAGAGAGAGAGGGAGACATTTGCATGAGACGTGTCAAATGCGGACATTCCCTGGTCTTAGTTCGTGATGTCTTCATTGACCCTTGACCTACCATAAATAAACTGTTTGAAAATTGTAATGTTCTTGTATAGTAAGATGTTGGACAGTGGACGCAATAGTAAATACTGCTATTTACAAAAATTAAACTTTAGTTGAAATGAAATTCATACAAGAAGCTTCAAAATAAATCAATAAAAAAACTCAGAAATATTGACTTGAACTTGATACACTTAAGTAAAATCCATTCAATCTGTTCTATTTTGGATCTATTTATTTTGCTTTCGTTAAATACTTTATGCTTGAAACTTTTACACCTTGTTAACACGGTGTACCGGCCTTTTAAAATAAATATTCGAACTAATGTTTCCTGTCTCATATTGGACTCTAGAGACTTTTAATGCTAAGCATTTTTATGCTAATAGCAAAAGAAATATACAAACATATATATATATATATATATATATATATATATATATATATATATAAATAATACACTTGTATTGATATTACCTAATTATTTATTTATATATGTAGTTACTAGGTCAGAAATACATTGAAATACATGAACAGAGAGACCGTAAGGTTGTTACCTCCCATCACCTAAGGACCTTGAGGGCCATTAATCACTGTCAGGACAACTGGCATGCACCAGAGGTGTGCGGATCTTCAAATTTAGAGTCCGCGTCCGTCCGTAGATTTCTATCAATGATCCGCGTCCGCAGAATCTAACAACATTGGTTTGCAGTCAGTCCGCGAGTCCGCATTGCTGAAATTTAGCTGTTTAACTGACTTGAAGTTTTTATGGTAAGGCTAAAGAAAATTATTAAAACATGAAGTAAAAAGCACACATCCCTGTTTAACATCCCTCCCTGTTTTTTTATTCTTCAAAAAGCCACTTTTATTGATTTATTTTCAGATTCAGTGGCAAAAGTTTACGACTAAGTAAAGTATCTATTAAAACTAAATTATTATAGGCAAGGGCGTGAGGATCAGCGTCAGTCAGCGAGTCCGCAACTGAACCATACGAAGCGTCCGCTGTCAGTCCGTGGATTCGGAAAAGTCTGCGGATCTGCGTCCGCAAGCGGACGCGTCCGCTGTCCGCTGATCTCTGGCATGCACACTGCCTTTTCCTCTGCTCGAACACTCGCAAGTGACACCCTGGTCTAGCTTAACCGCTCATTTCTGACAAAGCTCATACAACCAACAGCCGCCAACGTCATTTGTCCCCCCCCCCGGAGGTCAGGCTGTTGGAGCCCCTTCGAAAGACCCCCCCCACCCTTTCCCCCCAAAACGCTTGTGCCACCACGATCAGCCACTTTATTTAGAGATTTCTATTTTCCCAGTGTCGCCGTGACGAGGTCAATGGGTCAAGATAAAAATGACCATATTTGGTTTCGTCATAATTGACCATTGCCCCGATTAGTGTAGGCAATTATTATTTTCTTTTCGCAACTATCTCATCTCAAGATAATACAATACCAGTGGCAACATTATGTCGGTTTATGATTCGCTCCAAAAATAGTTCAACTGACTTTCATTTTCTTCAATTGGAAATATCCGAAAATCTTAAAAAAAATATTGAAACTTAAAATGCTTAAAACAATGCTGCTTTCCATAAAAATATATAATTATGATTTTCTGGGGTTGATATTTTTGCACCATGGTGGAAACAATGTAGAGATAAAGATAGTTGGCAACATGAAGACAACAATTCCTAAAATGTTTATCAATGGCGGACTCATTAGGCCTCTGGAGCCACACGTTTGTTGAGTATTGAGCGGCTCCCATATAATCATTTTTAGAGCATTTTCGAAAAAAAATGCTCTATTGTCCCCGTTTTGTCTGTCTGTCTGTCTGTCCGTCATCACCCTAGATCTCAACAGCCATAAGTCCTAGACCCATGATGTTTTTATCATTTTGTAGGTCTTGGCCTGCCATGTGTGCAGCAAAAGTTCATTTCGCGATCTGACCTATGAGGGCCGTAAAAGGGGGGTTATAAAGTACCGTTTTTTACTATATAAGCTATATTAACAATGGAGCGCCCTAGATCTCAGCAACCATAAGTCCTAGACCCATGATGTATATATTATTTTTTAGGTCTTGGCCTGCCATGTGTACATCAAAAGTGCATTTTGCGATAGGACTTCTGAGGGCCGTAAAAGGGGGCTTACAAAGTACCGTTTTTTACTATATAAGCTATATTAACAATAGAGCGCCCTATATCTCAGCAACCATAAGTCCTAGACCCATGATGTATATATCATTTTGTAGGTCTTGGCCTGCCATGTGTGCAGCAAAAGTTCATTTCGCAACCTGACCTCTCAGAGCCAAAATATAAGAGTTTCTTATGTACCGTTTTTGCTTATATTTTAAATATAAATAATAAAAGCTAATCAAAGAGGTGTAATCATTATTTATTTGTGTAATAGTTATTCAGCATGATTACTTCCATCTCTATCTATCAAAACCCATGCGCGTGGAGCAATATTTATGGCTGTAACCCGGAAAAAAATACGGATTTCGTCCGGCTAAAATGCTCTAAAATGTCCTTTGTCCGAAACGGAAAAGACTTAAATTGCTTGTTTTTTGTGTTAGACTATTTTTGTTATTCACTAAATGTACTATGCTGCGGCTTTTTATAGAATTTTCTACACAACAGTAATGTGGATTTCGTCGATCACACGTCGTGAATGCGCCTGTATGTATGCACACTTTATTAATTAAGTGACCACAACTGGTGGCCGCCTCTGTATTAATGCAGACTTTATTAAGCGACCACACAACTTAGCAAAATAAAAATGAAAAAATTCTTTTAAAAATGGACAAAGAAATTTGTTGACATAAAAAAATAAAAACAACAGGCGCTTCTTATTTTTGTTTAATCACTTCGACATTGGAGATTTTTATTTGAACGTTTTAAATCTAGTTAGAAATAGAGTTGCAGTATTTGAGTGTCCGGATTTAGAGCATTTTCTAATAGTTACAATATTTTAGTGTCCGTATTTAGAACATTTTTCTAATAGTTACAATATTTTAGTGTCCTTATTTAGAACATTTTTCTAATAGTTACAATATTTTAGTGTCCGTATTTAGAACATTTTTCTAATAGTTACAATATTTTAGTGTCCTTATTTAGAACATTTTCTAATATTTACAGTATTTTAGTGTCCAGATCTAGAACATTCTGTTCATTGCTGTAAAACAGATCAGCGTGGCTAGTTGCAGGAAGATTTCAATAATTCATAATGTCCGTGTTGATAGTAATTTGTTTTATCAAACATACCCCCCATCCCTCCCCCCTCCCTCCCTCCCACCCAAAGGTTTCAATTCCGTGGATCAAATTACGTCATAAACTCAATATTCCCAGTCTGTAAATATCTCTATAGTAAATGCTGATGAGTTAAATATATCCTGCACTATATGGATGCTTGCTGAAGTGATATGTGAAGTTCCCGTAAGGATATCATATGTATTTCGTAGATCCCATAAACCACTCTGG
Source organism: Bulinus truncatus (assembly GCA_021962125.1). Classification (NCBI taxonomy): domain Eukaryota; kingdom Metazoa; phylum Mollusca; class Gastropoda; family Planorbidae; genus Bulinus; species Bulinus truncatus. The sequence continues at coordinate 2,690,910 of JAGDYQ010000058.1, read as the reverse complement.
AAGGGTTTTTGCAGTGCCATTCTTTCATCCCCACCATAGTCGATAGTGCAATGAACATGGAGAAACTACGGGGGACATGTAAGGAACCTAAACCATGATTTGAAAAAATTCTTTTGGTTCTCGATGAAGATCAAACCTGAAACCCTCAGGTAGCGCTTTACAGTTGAACATCCCACATCCCCCTTTACATCAGGACACCCCACCACCCCCTTTACAGCAGGACATCTCACCCCCTTTACAGCAGGACATCCCACCCCCTTTACAGCAGGACATCTCATCCCTTTACAGCAGGACATCTCACCCCTTTTACTGCACTGGTAAACAGTTGATATCAATCACACTATTGTGTTTCACTAACTGCAAGGCTACTATAGTCCATCACTACCCACGCTCCAGTTTTCAATAACACTGGCAGGCCCACAGTATGTTCGAATTCTAGGTAAATTATTCATTTCCGTGTTTTAGCTCCATATATTTCCATAATCAGTATATGTTTAGTGGTAATAAAATATTAGTGTTTTAAAGAAGACGAGACAGACACATTATTTGGATTGAATTTTATGAAAGCTATTGCCATTTTTAGTCATCAGAGCCGTAAGAATGTATGGGCCCGCCTTGGTACTTAACTGGGTAGGAGGGGGCTTAAATATTGGGCCCCATGCTAAGTGACAACCTATCATGTTTTATTTTAGTTGTTTCTCAACACTTACCAATATCCATCTAAATACCAGTAATTATATCCTATTGTTATTCATAAATTATATAAATACCTTGTCTATCTACCCCCCCCCCCCAGTCCCATCAGCGATGTTCATTACACAGTGCGAAAACAACAGGCTGTCACCGTAATCACTGTTTGTTTGATGAACACATCCCTGTATATTTGATGTACACATCCCTGTATATTTCATCTACACATCCCTGTATATTTCATCTACACATCCCTGTATATTAGATGTACACATCCTATATATATATATATATATTGGTTCTATCTCCGGCAAGATCAAGGGAACTTTCAGGTCAGGGCATGGCGTCACTAGGGTTGGTGTCACCCGGTGCGGTAACTCATGGTGTCACCCCTCTCATGACAACCCATAGACATACAGCATTCTTAGCAAAATTTATAAATAAATTTACAACGACAATAGAAGAATAAATAATGGATATCTATAGGTCAGTGCAAGTATACCAATAATTTCATTAAAATAATTAATAATAAAAAGTACACAGTGTCTGTTAATAATCGGAGATATTTTTATATTTGGCATTAATTTTTTTTCGAAGCCTTATAAAGTCATTTGCTGTTAATAATCGGAGATATTTTTATTTATTTCTAAAATTAAATACGGCTTTGAATTATTTTAAATTACAAAATAAGAAAATAGACCTAAAACTAGATATTTTGCATTTTGGTGTCACCCCTTGTGAGGGTGTCACCCGGTGCGGTCCGCACCCCTCGCATCCCCCTAGTGACGCCACTGGGTCAGGGTTAAAGCCTCCACACATAGTTCTCCAATACCAAGTACACCATCGGCTATGGTGGGGTGAAACAAATGGCACAACCAATACTGTTGACAGGTACTAAGAGGTGAACAGCTGTGATAGTACATTCAGTTTTTAAGACAAACAATAGTCTAGAGTAATATCAAATACAATAACATATATTTTTTTTAAAAGTAGCTAAAATATGACAAACGATACGACTTATAAATATTTACCAAAAACATGAATTGAATAACACATTTGTATATAATACTGCACGAATTTATAAATAATAAAAAAACAAGCAATTTAAGTCTTTTCCGTTTCGGACAAAGGACATTTTAGAGCATTTTCGTGTACGCAGTGGCTACGGTTACGCCGGACGAAATCCGTATTTTTTTCCTGGGTTACAGCCATAGATTTTGCTCCACGCTTATGGGTTTTGATAAATAGAGAGGGAAGTAATCATGTTGAATAATTGTTACAAAAATAAATAATGATTACGCCCCTTTGATTAGCTTTTATTATTTATATTTAAAATGTAAGCAAAAACGGTACTTAAAAAACTATTATATTCGGCCCTGAGAGGTCAGATCGCGAAATGGACTTTTGCTGCACACATGGCAGGCCGACCTACAAAATGATATATACATCATGGGTCTAGGACTTATGGTTGTTGAGATCTAGGGTGATGACGGACAGACAGACAGACAGACAGACAGACAAAACGGGGACAAAAATCATGTAATTTAAACCAAACATTATGCTACGACTATTGCCCAGTGGTTCAACGGTAGTCGAACAATTTTGTGACGTCATTTTCAACTAAATTGTATTCATTTTTTTACCGAAATGCATTTAAGCATCGAATTTTTAGAGCATTTTCGAAAAAAAATGCTCTATTGTCCCCGTTTTGTCTGTCTGTCTGTCTGTAACCGAAAATGCTCTAAAATGTCCTTTGTCCGAAACGGGAAAGACTTAAATTGCTTGTTTTGTTAATCTAGAAGAAATGAACTGATCAAATTAATCAACACATTTTTTTTTATTTACAGACAAATAGTTTTTTTTTAGTCGTAGAACAATTACTGAGTTAAAGTGACTAGGCCTACATATTGTATTACATGATTAATGATAATTTACTTTCTTTCACACTGCAAAGCTAACAACAATATATTTTCATATTATACAATTATTGATATCATACATTTATGAACATAGTAAGTAAATACTGATATGTCGAGTACAATAACCTAGTAATTTAGTACTGCCATGTCAAGTACATAAATCTAGTACAAAGGTACTGAAATGTCGAGTATATAAACCTAGTATATCAGTACTGACATCTCAAGTACATACACCTAGTAAAGGCATGGCCAACATCCGGCCCGCGTAACGAATTTATGCGGCCCGCGAGTAATTTTTCAATATTTACGTTTGCCTGACACTTACATAGTATTAATCAAGTAAATTCAAGATATTTCTGGTTTTTCATATGAATTAAACTTTTCGTGCTTATTTGTTATCTATAATCACACTACAAACTGTATAATCTATGTATTTGAAGTGGAACAGTACGCCAGTTCATTCAATGCTTTCCGTAAGTAGCTTGTTAGTAATAACTTGGTCGCTTGGAAGTTAATTTGCAATATTAATTCGTTTATTGGATGTTTATTATCATCGCATTAAAAAAGCAATTGCTTTCTTAATTTAAAAATGGAATTAATTTTGTTACTTGCTGCTAATATCACTTGGCCGCCATTTGTTTTTCAATTTGAAAGTGTTTTTTAAAGTACCATATTGACTGGAAAAATTGGTGAGTGTTACAACAGACATGACAGGAAAAAATATTGGAGTAATAAAACGCATTGAAGATAAAATTTTCGAAATCGATCCCAATCATAAAATTATACCAATACACTGCATTATTCATCAACATGTCCTATGTAAAAATGTTTTAAAAATCGATCATGTTACCAAAATAGTTGTAAAATTAGTTAATTTCTTAAGAGCCAAAGGATTAAATCATAGGCAATTCATTGATTTCCTTGAAGAACTTAATTCCACATATTCCGATGTAATATACTACAATAAAATCCGTTGGTTGAGCTTGGGAAAGGTATTAAAGCGTATGTGGGAGCTTCAAGAGGAAATGCGAATTTTTTTAGTGTTCAAAGAAAATGAGGAGTTTCCTGAATTAACGGATCCAAATTGGCTTTGTGATTTGGCTTTCTCTCTAGACATCCTCACATATTTAAACGAATTCAACACAAGTTTACAAGGAAAAAAATTATTTGCTTATGATTTAATGCAGAAATTAAAAGCCTTTAAAATGAAACTTCAACTTTTTTCCACAAATCTTGCTGAATGCAAATTTGATCATTTCCCATCTTTAAAGACCATATCCGCAATAATTTTAAAAGAAAAAGCTCAGCTGTATACTGAAAATATTCTGGCATACGACTTGATTTTGAAAACAGATTCGAATGTTTTAACAGAATAGATAAAATATTGTCGATTGTTAGAAATCCATTCAATGAAAATATTGAAGAAGCTTCTCCAGACGTTCAATTATAATTAATTGAATTACAGTGTGATTAATTATTGCATGATAAATATCGAGAAGAGGAAGATAATTTGTGTAATTTTTAAAAGCAATGGGATAGTAAAAAATATGTAAATCTAAAAAATCTTACCAAAAAATATTTAGTAATATTTAGTTCAACTTATATTTTCTTTAATGAATCACAATAAAAGTCCTACAAGGTCGAGATTAAATGATTTACATTTGGAGGCTGTATTAAGATTAGCCACCACAGAAATTGAACCTGACATTAAAAAGATTATAAACGAGGTAAACTGCCTCAATATTTCTCATTACTTATTATAATATATTTGTTATTATTAAAATGTTTATTTTGTATTATTCTGTATAAATATTTGCTGTAAGTTACCTATGATTTATAATTATTCATATATATATACTTCTATGTATTTGTTATATCATTTATAGTCTCATAATAAAAATTTATTCATTTTTTGTTTAAAATTTTTGTAATTTTTATTATAATGTTGATTTTATTATATATTATATATAGGTATTTGTTACATTATTTATATTTTCATAATAAAAATTTGTTCATTTTTTGTTTAAAAATTTGGTATTTTTTACGCCTGGCCCGCGAAAAAAATTTTTTTTTCAATCCGGCCCGTGACAAAAAACTGTTGGCCATGCCTGACCTAGTACATTAGGTCTGACATATCAAGTACATACACCGAGTACATAGATACTGGCATATCATGCATATACCATAGTACATAAGTACTGGTATATCATGTATAAACATAGTACATTAGTACTGACATATCAAATACATACACCTAGTACATTAGGTCTGCCATATCAAGTACATACACCTAGTACATAGATACTGACATATCATGCATATACTAGTGTTGTTTTCGTCAACGAGAACTAAAACTAAAACTAAAATTAGCAGCAAGACTAAAACTAGACGAAAACTAAATCTGGTAGACAAAAGACTGAATAAAAACTGAAGCTAAAACTCCCCAACGAAATAAAAACTAAAATCCCCATTTATCGTTCTTTTTCCGTACTGCGGTCTGCGGGTGAACCATCTATTCTACAAAATTATTATGACCTAGGACATATCTAATTTATTTCAACAATTGGTCATGAACAATGATGTTATTTGTTATTGGTGTTTACAAGACTAAAACTAAAAGTGAAAGTAAAATGAATAAGACGAAAACTAAAACTCTGGTGTTTTAGTTTTAGTCTACGAAAACTAAAACGAAAACTAAAATTGGGCCTAAAACTAAAACTAGACTAAAACTAAAATTATTACAGAAAAAACGAAATAAAAACCGAAACTAAAATAGGACCTGGGACTAAAACAACACTAGCATATACCATAGTACATTAGTACTGGCATATCATGTATATACCATAGTACATTAGTACTGACATATCAAGTACATACACCTAGTACATTAGTACTGGCATAACATGTATATATCAAAGGTCAAGTCTTCTAAAACAGCCACATATTTGTATCAGAAATTAATAGAACATTTGATACATCGTCTCCAGAGAGAAATCGTTATCTGATCCTTGAACTGATTGGTGGGGGGGAAGGGTGAAAATTCTATTATTGGAACGTCGACATTTATTTTGTGAAGCTATATATTAGGGATGTAAATGTAAAATACATTGACATTTTGTCAATAACTTAACATTAGCTATGGGCAATTTTTTCTCGAGCCGATGTAGATACATTTCCAATTATGGTCAAAAATGACTTAGTTCATTGTCTAATCGGTTTGTTTCCCCTCAAAGTTTGCTGAAACGAATTAAATTGCCCCTATTGATATTTCTGTCATATAGTGTTTACTTTTAACCAGGGCTGGAATGTCGATCGGGGTCGGTCGGTACTTTTGCCGGTGTCGGTGACGGACAAGATTTCGACCTTTCAAGCCAGTAAATCAAAAACATGAATCTAACAGATTGGAAATTCTAAGCAAAACAAGATGATATCTTCTTAAAACGCTTTTTTTTTAAGAATTTTATTTTTGCATCAATTGAAACATTACACAGGCCAACATCAGCTTCTGTCATTTGATTCGTATTATTAAGATACATTAAGACTCCGCTTAACGTCCCATCAAAGTGGAGCGTAATATGAAAAAGCGTTAAACGAGGTTATTTCATCATGTAAATAATGGGGTCAGTGGAAGATGGGTAGAAAATTGGTCAGGTATTTTACCATTAAATGTATGAATAGTATTAATTGTATTTCTCTCGGGAAACCGGACTTTCCATGGATGGAGAAGTTAACCGGGAACTGAGCGGAAGTGGCATTGTAAATCAAAACAATGTAAAATATATAGAAAGTCGTATTTCCATTAGCTCTATTGTATTATTTCTAGAACGGGTAATTCTAGTTGCAGAGTTTGTCGTAGTTACAGTTACCGATGACAGTATTTTTTTCTTTATTCTTAAAAGTAAAAAAAAGTTCCCTTCTTAGCCTTAACGGGCCATCGGGGCAGATGAAGTGTAGAATTCATCTGTTTCTATAACCTCGGCATATGAAGAGATTGTGTGGTTAGCACGACGCCCAGCCGCCTTTACTTCCCCAACTTAAAGTCAGGTACTCATTTAAAGCTGGGTGGACTTGTGGGACGACTTTGCACCAAATTTCACCTGGGAAAATCCCATGGGCCTCACCGAGGACCGAACCGAGGACTCTCAGGTTGACAGTCGAGTATCTACAGCACTCGGCCATCCGTCCCACTTTTATTCTCAAGACTAGTCCTTATTGTTGAAGTTGCCAAATTCAATGCAGCACCAATATGAGATTGACGTTCACCAGTATCTTATCTTCTAATCACTTGCATTTTAATTTCTAGTAAAATTATTTTTGCTTGTTGCTTTAGTTTCGTGTTTTTTATTATCACCCATGATAAAAACTAAAAGATCATAATATTTGTCACTATATTAATCGTTATAGTATAAATACATTTAAAAAAAAATACTTACAATATGTCAACAAATGTTTGAAACGATAAAAATACATTCGTATAACACCGCAGGAAAGAAGAAACAGATAAACTAATTCGGATATCGGGAAACCTAATAAAGCTGCGCGTGCAATTTTGGGGAATAACACAATTTAAATTTAAGAGCGTTAAACCGAAACAGCGCTAAACGAAACAGCGTAAAGCGGGGTCTTACTGTACTAACACTTCTAATAATAGAGTATCAGCCATTAGGTAAACTCTATTGGTAGATCTTTCCGAGCCCCCTCCCCTCCCACCCACACCCCCCCTCACGGCCGTTTCGTCATGCAAACAAATCTTCACGTGTTCTATGACTGTATCTATGTCACACGTCTATTAATACATAAACCGCACATGAGTAAAATGTATGAAATGAAATACCATCTCCATGAACATAGCCACATCATTCAACTTCCACTATCGTGAAACAGCATCGCAATATATAGCTATTTAGACATTAACCATTGCACATTTATAGACACCACCAGTGGCGCAACCAGGGGAGGGGGGGCAGGGGGCCATATCGAGGTCTTTCTTTTTTATCACCAATACATAATTAAAGTTACAAAAAAGACTGTCAAACTCATAATAATAATAATGTGAGTCCCGCCCCCCCCCCCCACCAGCATTTTTCGCTGGTTTTGCCACTGGACACCACGCAACATATACATATAAAATATGTATAGACTACTGGATATTTGTATACGTTTATAGTTTATACATAGATGTAAAATATTGAAAAGCACTGAAAAGAAAACAAATCTTTCGATAAGTGACAAAATTTACAGAACATAAAACTAATAGAATACAAATTGTGCACAACGCCAGTACTAACAACTATCACGGGGGGGGGGGGGGAGGGGAGTTAACTTTTTGGCAGGTCAAGTTAAACAAATAAAAGGGCCAGTTTCGGCCCGCGGGCTGTAATCTACCCATGGCTGGTCTAATAGACCTACTCGTATAATGTAATTGTATTAGTTAAAGATGCTTGATTTAAGACTTAGGAGTCAGATATTGAACTGAGAAGAAAAATTTGGCCGGGGTGAATATATTTCACTTCATTTAATACTAATTACCGATTATCTTCTACTAACTTGTACCCTGCAAAACCTTTGCATAGAGTGATATTCCTATAGGTTTGATCAGTAGGCTAGGTTATTTTTGGTTTTTGACAACTCCGATTTTTTCTTGATTTTATTACAATTTAAAGATGCAATATGTTTTAGAAATAAAAAAAAATTGAAACGGATTTATTCCACATTATGGCCTCTGGGTCTCATGTTGGAAAACCGCAGAAACTATTCAGAACTGCAGATTTTTTAAAAACATTTATCGAATAGAAACGCCGGCAAGACGCCATTTTGAATTCTTGATTTCTACTTTCGATATAACAGAGACGCGAGACCGTTATCAATTATATAGATATTTAAAACATATAGATCATGTAGGAGACTATCATGGACTCCATTTGCGAGTTTTTGCCGCTTTATTTGAACAATTGTTTTATCTCACGAAAATGTTAGAATTTGTAGCAAAGTACTTCAGTTAAATCTGATTTATATAGCCCAGACAAACGATTGACTAAACATGATTAATTATTTAGCACAATTGATGGCAAAATAATTATTGATATAACAAAACCCAGTAAGGAAGAAATTATTTCTCTTATATCACATAAACCACTATGGGACAGTTTTACTGTGCTCTTCTGTCATCTCCACCATACACGGCAGTGCAATGACCATGGAGAAACCACCGGGAACACACAGGGAACTCTATTGATGATGTTAACATTTATCTTGCCTGTCACCTAAGATAGAAACCGAAAACCTCTGCTTGGCAGTCGAGTGCTTTTCCGCACGACCACCCGTCCCAATATTTATTGATAACGCATATGGACCACCATGCGTCCCAATATTTATTGATAACACATATGGACCGGCATCCGTCCCAATATTTATTGATAGCACATATGGACCACCATCCGTCCCAATATTTATTGATAACACATATGGACCACCATCCGTCCCAATATTTATTGATAACACATAAGGACCGCCATCCGTCCCAATATTTATTGATAACACATATGGACCAACACCCGTCCCAATATTTATTGATAACACATATGGACCAACACCCGTCCCAATGACCATGGAGAAACCACCGGGAACACACAGGGAACTCTATTGATGATGTTAACATTTATCTTGCCTGCCACCTAAGATAGAAACCGAAAACCTCTGCTTGGCAGTCGAGTGCTTTTCCGCACGACCACCCGTCCCAATATTTATTGATAACGCATATGGACCACCATCCGTCCCAATATTTATTGATAACACATATGGACCGGCATCCGTCCCAATATTTATTGATAACACATATGGACCACCATCCGTCCCAATATTTATTGATAACACATATGGACCACCATCCGTCCCAATATTTATTGATAACACATAAGGACCGCCATCCGTCCCAATATTTATTGATAACACATATGGACCAACACCCGTCCCAATATTTATTGATAACACATATGGACCAACACCCGTCCCAATATTTATTGATAACACATATGGACCAACACCCGTCCCAATGACCATGGAGAAACCACCGGGAACACACAGGGAACTCTATTGATGATGTTAACATTTATCTTGCCTGTCACCTAAGATAGAAACCAAAAACCTCTGCTTGGCAGTCGAGTGCTTTTCCGCACGACCACCCGTCCCAATATTTATTGATAACGCATATGGACCACCATCCGTCCCAATATTTATTGATAACACATATGGACCAACACCCGTCCCAATATTTATTGATAACACATATGGACCACCACCCGTCCCAATATTTATTGATAACACATATGGACCACGACATGTCCCAATATTTATTGATAACACGTATGGACCACGACACGTCCCAATATTTATTGATAACACATATGGACCGCCATCCGTCCCAATATTTATTGATAACATATATGGACCACCATCCGTCCCAATATTTATTGATAACATATATGGACCACCATCCGTCCCAATATTTATTGATAACACATATGGACCGCCATCCGTCCCAAAATCGTTTGAATTATAATTTGTACTTTTCTCTTACTCATTTGTTGTCCTGAGACTCACAAGACAAATTTTGTATTTCCGTCACAAGACAAATATTGTATTTGAGTCACAAGACAAATGTTGTATTTCGGTCACAAGACAAATGTTGCATTTCACTCACAAGACAAATATTGTATTTGAGTCACAAGAGAAATGTTGTATTTCGGTCACAAGACAAATATTGTATTTGAGTCACAAGACATATGTTGTATTTCGGTCTCAAGACAAATGTTGCATTTCACTCACAAGACAAATGTTGTAATTGACTCTCTAGACAAAAGTTTTATTTCACTCACAAGACAAATTTTGTATTTCCGTTACAAGACAAATGTTGTATATCACTCACAAGACCAAAGTTGTAATTCCGTCACAAGACAAATGCTATATTTTACTCACAAGACAAATGTTGTGTTTCACTCACAAGACAAATGTTGTATTTAGGTCACAAGACAAATGTTGTATTTCACTCACAAGACAAAAGTTGTATTGTTTCATTTTATTGATTAATTGAGACGAGAACACCCGGCCTGTTTGGGACTCAATTTACGACTTGATCTCATGATGTACATAATTTATTACTTGTGCACATGTTGCACATTATTTAATAAATACCGTGCACAACTGACGTTTTATGCCATATTTCTGTTATTCTTTTGTTTTGTTTTTAGGTATTGAGAGTTGAACTATTGAACTATGGATCTATTGAACTATGGATCTATTGAACTATGGATCTATTGAACTATGGATCTATTGAACTATGGATCTATTGAATTATGGATCTATTGAACTATGGATCTATTGAACTATAGATCTATTGAACTATAGATCTATTGAACTATGGATCTATTGAACTATGGATATATTGAACTATGGATCTATTGAACTATGGATCTGTTGAACTATGGATCTATTGAACTATGGATCTATTGAACTATGGATCTATTTCCATATTTAAACTTATTGTTTAGCCCTATAAACTATTTAATAAGACGACGATGAAGATATTTTGTACTATACAGACGTTAAAGTGTTAATGAATATAGTTTTTCAATGGCGATGTAAGCAATTTAATAAAGAAAACTAAAAAAAATGACCGGATTACTATTTGACAACACTGGTGACCTGTTACCTCTTTGGAGGGCGACAGTCTTATTCCATGTGGCGGTGGACAGATAAGTGACTTTTTACCTCTATAGACGGACAAAGTCTATGGTCATATGACTGTACGACAATTAACCTGTTACAGGTTATGCGCCCCCCCCCCCCCCCCGTATTGCCTAGTGTCTATGGAAACTTCAACCAAATTGTTCATGCAGAGAATGACCAAAGCGACTAACATAGAAGTAGATAATGGTCTAACTACATAGATCTATATATTATGGGTTCATCTCAAAGTGACATCAGAACATTAGAAAGTTATATTAGTATCATAACCTCTTTCATAACAGTTATCTGCGCGTTTGTGTGTGACTGTGTTTGTTTGTGCTTGTGTGTGTGTATGTGCTTGGTGATTGTATATGTGTGTGTTTGTGTGTTTCCATGATTCTATGGACTGTAAATTATTTTTTACCAGTCATCCAGAGATATTTATATTTTATTTATGATTGACTGATAACAAAACGTACAGTTCCAATAACCAGATAACGAAACTGGCCAATGGGTGGCCCGGCATGTGAACAGCTGAACAACGGAGTGAGATAACCATGAGCTAAAAATAGATTCTCAAACGTTTCTTATCTGTTTACTCTATTCTTTGAACTGTCGCTTTTTTGGAAACATTTCTCGGCGGGCCACTTGAGAAGGTAACCTATGTGTAAACTTTCTTAATGCTCTATGATGGACTGGATTTGTTAAATACTTTGTAGTTAAAGACAGAATGCAAGAGGCCTATTTGGTATAAAAAGACTCAGAGATTTAGACAAGCACTTTGTGATATAAGATTTAACGCTTTAAAATGGAAGCTTTAGATAAATACTTTGTAGTAAACACCTTAGACAAATACTTTGTATTGAATTAAGGAGTGTTTAAGAGAAATCACTTGTCGTGAAAGATTAATTTTTTGTAGAGAAATATACAGTACTAGCTGTACTCTGCAAAACCTTGCATAGAGTTATATCCCCTTAGGCTTGACCAGTTATTTTAGGTTTCGGGCAGATCCGATATTTTCATGATTGTATTTTAAAACTAGAATACTGTTGTATGAATTCTTTACTTTCGATTAAACGCAGAACCCTAATGGCTTATATTACTAGCTGTACCCTGCAAAGGCTTTGCATAGAGATAGACTATTGTTCAGCTTTGATACATATTTTCAAAATTATTTTTTTTTAAGTTATGAGCGAAATTAAAAATCTGATAGTTGATGTTACTTTTCATTACAACACCCTAAAGGATAAATTATTTCATTAAAAAGAAATTGTGAAAGAGATCCAATTTATTGTTGTTACTTTTCATTAAAACAACCGAAAGGATAAATTATAAAAAAAAAATAATTAAACACAAAAAAAACAGTAACGTCCGTAAAAGGAATCGAACCTGGATAGTGGTTCTCGAGCTGAGACAATGGGGTGAACGGAAGGAATGTCCGGAAGTTTCTAGAGCGGCCTTCCAAAGCCGACCCGAGGTGGAAGCTTAGGAGAGTCGATCAGGCGCTGTTTGCCCAGTTCCGTACTGGGCACTGTCCTATAGGCGCGTACTTTGGGAGGTTGAGGCCCAATGTCGACACCCTTTGCAGGCACTGCAGGGAGGCGGAGGAAACCGTGGATCATTTGCTTTTCGAGTGCCCCGGACTGGCGGACCACAGGGTGGACCAGTGCGGAAGCTTGCTGGCCATCGGGCTCTATGGCAGTCTCCAGATGTTGAGAGACACAGCAAGTCTGATCTCACGGGCTCTAAGAGACTAAGTCTCAGCCCGCAGTTTCATTGAGAGAGTTCAAAGAGAGAGAGAGAGCCATCATAGAGTTGTTGAATAATTTTATTGTATTATATTAACAATTGTTCGATTATTTTGCACTTCCACTTGAATTAGGCCTATTTAATCTTTTTTTGTAATTTAAAATAAATTAAAGCACTATTTATTTTTTTTTAAATGAAATATTATAATCGCTGAGAACTTAATTGTTAGAAATTAGCAGAATTTCTTTTTTTTTTTATATTAGATCGCCTAAAGAATTTTATTTACGAAATTAGTTACGTCGGAGAATTTTTTATTAAAAACTATTGTTAACGTTTGACGATTTTAAACTGGAATACTGTTGTATTAATTCTTTACTTTCGATTTAACGCAGAACCCACACCGCTATTATTTATATAGATGAGAGAACAATAAGCATTTAATGACACTTCTTTTTACTAATAAGTGATTTTTGTACTTAAATAATAATGAACTAAATGCACGCAGATGTTACATTTCAAAATGGTTTAGACAGGTTTCTCAATTATATTGTTAGAATAGAAATTAATTTCTGTATTTAAAAACATCGTTTTTCGCAAAGCATTCTAAATGATTTTCCAAAATTATTGTATTTGATTAACCCTCAAACGACTGCAGGCTTTAGCTATCGTTCTAGGCTTTTGCCAAGATGCTTACATTAGAAAGTGCAAGGAATATTGTTTTCAACGTTTTCCTTGTGAATTTGACATACATTTGTTTGACGTCCAGTGGTCTCTACCTATGTCGTGGGTCTCTATTGGCTTAGCTCGATAAAAGTCCCATTGATTTATTTTGAAGAAAAAAGTTAACAGTAAGACAAAAAGTTAGACAAAAAGTAAAACTTACTAATATAAGACAAACAATTTCTTAAAGTCTATAGTGAAGCAAACGTAGTTTCTTACACCGCATTCAATTATGTACTAATATACCAGCGATCATAAGACTGGACATGTGTACTAGTGTACTAGTGGTCATAAGACTGGACGAGTGTATTAGTGGGCATAAGACTGAACGAGTGTACTAGTGGTCATAAGACTGGACGAGTGTACTAGTGGTCATAAGACTGGACGAGTGTACTAGTGGTCATAAGACTGAACGAGTGTACTAGTGGTCATAAGACTGGACGAGTGTACTAGTGGTCATAAGACTGGACGAGTGTACTAGTGGTCATAAGACTGGACGAGTGTACTAGTGGTCATAAGACTGGACGAGTGTACTAGTGGTCATAAGACTGGACGAGTGTACTAGTGGTCATAAGACTGGACGAGTGTACTAGTGGTCATAAGACTGGACGAGTGTACTAGTGGTCATAAGACTGGACGAGTGTACTAGTGGTCATAAGACTGGACGAGTGTACTAGTGGTCATAAGACTGGACGAGTGTACTAGTGGTCATAAGACTGGACGAGTGTACTAGTGGTCATAAGACTGGACGAGTGTACTAGTGGTCATAAGACTGGACGAGTGTACTAGTGGTCATAAGACTGGACGAGTGTACTAGTGGTCATAAGACTGGACGAGTGTACTAGTGGTCATAAGACTGGACGAGAGTGTACTAGATGGTGGTCATAAGACTGGACGAGTGTACTAGTGGTCATAAGACTGGACGAGTGTACTAGTGGTCATAAGACTGGACGAGTGTACTAGTGGTCATAAGACTGGACGAGTGTACTAGTGGTCATAAGACTGGACGAGTGTACTAGTGGTCATAAGACTGGACGAGTGTACTAGTGGTCATAAGACTGGACGAGTGTACTAGTGGTCATAAGACTGGACGAGTGTACTAGTGGTCATAAGACTGGACGAGTGTACTAGTGGTCATAAGACTGGACGAGTGTACTAGTGGTCATAAGACTGGACGAGTGTACTAGTGGTCATAAGACTGGACGAGTGTACTAGTGGTCATAAGACTGGACGAGTGTACTAGTGGTCATAAGACTGGACGAGTGTACTAGTGGTCATAAGACTGGACGAGTGTACTAGTGGTCATAAGACTGGACGAGTGTACTAGTGGTCATAAGACTGGACGAGTGTACTAGTGGTCATAAGACTGGACGAGTGTACTAGTGGTCATGGACGAGTGTACTGGGTCATAAGACTGACGAGTGTACTAGTGGTCATAAGACTGGACGAGTGTACTAGTGGTCATAAGACTGGACGAGTGTACTAGTGGTCATAAGACTGGACGAGTGTACTAGTGGTCATAAGACTGGACGAGTGTACTAGTGGTCATAAGACTGGACGAGTGTACTAGTGGTCATAAGACTGGACGAGTGTACTAGTGGTCATAAGACTGGACGAGTGTACTAGTGGTCATAAGACTGGACGAGTGTACGAGTGGTCATAAGACTGGACGAGTGTACTAGTGGTCATAAGACTTGACGAGTGTACTAGTGGTCATAAGACTGGACGAGTGTACTAGTGGTCATAAGACTGGACGAGTGTACTAGTGGTCATAAGACTGGACGAGGGTACTAGTGAGCATAAGACTGGACGAGTGTACAAGTCGTCATAAGACTGGACGAGCATACTAGTGGTCATAAGACGACGAGTGTACTAGTGGTCATAATACTGGATGAGTGTATTAGCGGTCATAAGACTGGACGAGGGTACTAGTGAGCATAAGACTGTACGAGTGTACAAGTCGTCATAAGACTAGTACTAGTTTACTTTAGACATAATGCACTTCAAGAAATTCTGATATGTCCCAGCTGTTCCCCAGTTTGGAGCCTCATGACTGAGCATTTTGTGAAAGTCATTTGAACGTTAGGACGGGCACAGTTAGGACGGGTAAAGTTAGGGCCATTTTCAACAAATTGGCCAACTGTAAAAAAAAGTGAAATACTTTCCCTCGCAAGCGGTCAGGACATTTATTTTCGCGATGTTATGACATCATAGCGAGGTGGGCCTTGGGAAGTGAAGTCAATGGAGAGCATGAAGAGCAAGGTCACGTGTTATAAAAACAACATGTGGAAGTGGAACTTTTTATCAAAACATTGTGAACACATCATCATTCTGAGAAAGAAATTAAATGTCACGAAATCTGATTCATTTGAGCAGCATTTAAAAAATATCAAATAAAAGAAACTAAAACATGTTTACAACATTTTCATAAAGATTTTAGTTTCACAACGTGGAACTCTGGTGGACGGACTACAGAACTCTATCCCCGGGGAGAACAAAGGAAATTTCTCCAAGTCATTGAAGGCCGAAAGCTCTAAATGGGCACCTGGCATTAGTTAGGGAAATAAATGCGGCTGGGCATTGTGCTAACCACACAATCCTTTAATATGGTGTGGCAACAGAAACATAGGAATATATACTTCATATATATATATATATATATATATATATATATATATATATATATATATATATATATATATATATATATGTATATACTTCATCTGGCACGACGGCCTTTAGAGATAAAGGAACATAACTTTTTTTTCGTGGGGCTATACATGTCTACGCTGAGTTATATCTGTTTACGTGGAACTAAACATGCTTACGTTAAATTTCGCCTTTCTCGGGTTCCTTACGACTTTCTAGTAGTTGAAATCAACTGACATTTTACAGCTATTGTCAAGAGAACACAAAAAGTTCACTTGATATTCAGGTAGAAGTAGCAGAGTTCACAATTGTATATAGTAGTTTGCACTAATCTATTTAATCTTTGTATAGATTTCATAACGAACTCAGACAAAACTTTCAAACACTGTCAGCTTATCGGTGAACTAATGAAGTCAACAATATCAGTTTCAGTCACTTGACACAGAACAAACAAATGACTTAAGAGAAAATGTCACGAGCGTTAACCAACACAGTATCAGTTTACAGGTAATACATTTAACCAGTATACCATATCAGTGTTCAATTATGACATAATCCCTGATTACTGAGAGATTGGTCCACTATACTTTTCTCCAAGCTGTGATCCCAGCAAGTACAATGAAAACATTTCAGGTTTCATAATGCCCATAATCCTGTTGAGTTTAAATCTGTGAAAACCGTGAAAATATGCAACGTGTAAAGTAAAAGCGGAGAATTATTTCATCTCAAATGTTACATGATTGAAAAGAATTAATATTTTAATCAAGTCTCTTGTTATCTATACTTGGTTAATCCTAAATCAAACTACACAGTCTGGCTGTTAGAGTTTTAGTGTATTTGTCCGTCTGGCATTCTGTCTTCTGGACAACTTCTGTCTTGTTTTCTGTCAGTACTTCTAACTGACTCTCTACCAGACATATAGCTTAACGGTCCATCTGTCTATATTCAGTTCAGGTCAGTCTAGTTTATATTGTTCAGGTCTGTCTATATTGTTCAGGTCTGTCTATATTGTTCAGGTCTGTTTATATTGTTCAGGAATTCTGTCTATATTGTTATGGTCTGTCTGTCTAAATTGTTCAGGTTCGTCTAAATTGTTCAGGTCTGTCTTTCGATATTGTTCAGGTCTGTCTATATTGTTCGGGTCTGTCTATGTTGTTCAGGTCTGTATGTCTATATTGTTCAGAGGTCTGTCTATATTGATCAGGTTTGTCTATATTGTTCAGGTCTGTCTACATTAGTTCAGGTCTGTCTGTCTATATTGTTCAGGTCACCCTGTCTATATTGTTTAGGTATGTCTATATTGTTCAGATCTCTCTCGTCTATATTGTCTAGGTCTGTCTGTCCATATTGTTCAGATCTCTGTGTTCATATTGTTCAGGTCTGTCTAAATTCCTTTTCAGGTCTCTGTCTATATTTTTTCAGGTTTTTCTATATTCTTAATGTATTACATTGTTTCTAGACTTTCGATATTTTTTTCCAACTAAATTGTCACAGAATCTACAATAAATACTTTAGAAGAAATTAAACATTTCATAGTTTAAGTTACAAAAATTTAATATACGGACTGTGCAAATTAAGTTAGCCGGGTCCGATACTCTGATGGGCACTAAGAACAATTTTTTCCAGGTCCCGGTGAAAGGCAGTTCAAAGTCCAGAGTAGTTTCAACAGTACTACACAAACCCTTCTAATGGCTAAAGAAACAGAATTATCCCCCCTGCCCTTGATGGTCAATACGCCGTAAGAGAACTTTACTTTAATTTATTGTAACGAAATACATTTTAATAAAATTGGTAATAAAATGTTCATAAATAATCACATAGGAAAAAGAAACATTGTATGTGTCTTTGTTCCAATGTAATTTTATAAAACATTGTATGTGTCTTGTTCCAATGTACTTTAGACCTTAAAGAGGAAATCAAGATTGTGTGATTTTAGA
>JAGDYQ010000058.1:2545342-2672022 GCA_021962125.1 Bulinus truncatus | reverse complement strand
ATAGTGGTTAGTTAATAGGATCTAAGAGATTTCATCTCACCCTTTCAGGGACTTCACACACACATACTAGAAAATGAACAAATACATACACAATGTTCCATGTAATCTATGTAATCGCATAAATGTTAATGCACAACATATTAATGCACAACATGTTAATGCACAAACTTAACAATCTTGGCAGTAAAAGGTAAAGACAACACAACATTTACTTTTGAAGATAAGATGATGGATGCATTATAACCACCCATGCTACATGTTTACATCCGGTTTAATACTATTGGATCTCGCACTGAATATGACATCATGGAGAAAGGAACCAACATAGAAAGAATGTACGCCGAAGGGGCCCAGTCTTGTGTAATGTAATATTAAAAATCATGTATTAACTGCCCCTTCCCCCTTCGGGCCTTACGCTTTCAAAGCCTCGGCACTGCCTGCACATTACATTCCAGATCTGGCCTCGCATGTCGTCACTGAGAGCTGTTTGAGTTTTTCAAACAATTTGAAGTTCTATAAATAGCCAAATATTACACAATTGAACACAATTCGTTTAAACAATAATAAAGTCAAACAGAAAAAAGAGAAAAAAAACCCAGACTTAATACCGCACTCAAATCATCATATGACCACTATATTGTAAACATATTGATGAACATATACATATTGGAATATGTTGAACGTTTAAATGTATGTATGTAGAACATACTGAAAGTACTGCCACTAACTATAATCAGAGAAACAAAAACTTCACTGTTGACTAACAACAAAGTCAATAAAGCTCTATTTCTATCTCTCTATTTTATTTTCCCCGACATGCTCAACATGCCTGATAGCCAACACGGCAATGACATCTTCCATTTTATTTCCGACATAAAAAATAATAGGACAAGAGAATGTAGTGTCGTCTTACTGAACCGGAAATCGATATTAGTTACTGGTGTCTATAGACCAGGTGTCTCTTGGTCTGCCGGTGTTTTGGTCAATACAACATTAAAAGGAGAAGGATGTTTGAACAGAGATGTTTTTGTAAGAGGAACCAAATGACTGCTAAACAGCCTTTTTTGGAAGAGAGATGTTTTGTTAGATGAATCAAATGACTGCTAAACAAGCTCCCTTTAGAAGAGAGATGTTTTGTTAGATGAACTAAATGACTGCTAAACTGCCCGTTCGAACAGCTGCCCATTAGAGCGCAACGGTTTTATAGGATGAACTCCAATGAACGCCAAGCAGTCCACACACATACATCAAGCTCCACTCTGGATGATTTGTATCGTAAGATCTGAAACATTCTTTCCAGCATAGAGGAAATAGGGAGGCTAAGGATGACCAAGACCCCTACTACTAAGGGGGTCCTGTTAGTCTATGGCCGCGGTACTCAACCTTTCTTTCGAGCACTGTACCTCAAATGGTGCGAAAGTGTATCAGCCGGTACCCCTCACGCGTAAGTTCTTCAAAATATTGAACATGATATGTCGCTAAATGTACCCTCACGGCATAAACTTTCACTGTACCCCAGGGTACGCGTACAGCCAGTTGAGAACCGCGGGTAAATTGCATTGACAGAGTTTAATACATGAGCCCCAATGGGTTCTATCACCTAGGACTACCAAGTGTACATTTATCAGAGGACACCTCTAAGCTCGCACAAAACGAGCTAACAAAACTTTTATTAAGTAGGTCCAAATATTACATTATATGGCTATATATCGTTCTTGTACGGCTCAATACTGTTTAGTAGTTGTCTATAGCGTTTAGAAGTCATATATGCCACGTGCCCACGATTGCATCTTAACCTAATGCCACTATATGTATCTTGACTTAGAGCCCCAAGTGTATCTTCATTTAGTGCCAACTAGTGTATCTTAATTTAGTGCCCTAAAGTGTATCTTCATTTACTGCCCCGAAGGGCCTCTTTACGTAGGGCCCCTAAGTGTATCTTCAATTAGTGTCCCAAGGGCATCTTCACTTATGGCCCCCAAGTGTATCTTAACATAGGCCCCCCTAAAGGTAACTTCACTTACAGCCCCCAAGTGTATCTTCATTTAGAGCCCCAAGTGTATCTTCATTTAGAGCCCCAAGTGTATCTTCTTTTAGAGCCCCAAGTGTATCTTCATTTAGAGCCCCAAGTGTATCTTCATTTAGAGCCCCAAGTGTATCTTCATTTAGAGCCCCAAGTGTATCTTCTTTTAGAGCCCCCAAGTGTATCTCTACTTAGGGCCCCAAAGTGTATCTATACATAGTCCCCCCAAGTGTTACTTCATTAAGTGCCTTAAAGGGCATCTTCACTCAGAGACCCCAAGTATATCTTCCTTTAGAGCCCCAAATGGCATCTTCACTTAGGGCCCCCAAGTATATCTTCCTTAAGAGCCCCAAAGGGCATCTTCCTTAGGGCCCACAAGTACATCTTCCTTTAGAGCCCCAAAGGGCATCTTCACTCAGAGACCCCAAGTATATCTTCCTTTAGAGCCCCAAATGGCATCTTCACTTAGGGCCCCCAAGTATATCTTCCTTAAGAGCCCCAAAGGGCATCTTCCTTAGGGCCCACAAGTACATCTTCCTTTAGAGCCCCAAAGGGCATCTTCACTTAGAGACCCCAAGTATATCTTCCTTTAGAGCCCCAAAGGGCATCTTCACTTAGGGCCCCCAAGTAAATCTTCCTTTAGAGCCCCAAAGGGCATCTTCACTTAGGGCCCCCAAGTATATCTTCCTTTAGAGCCCCCAAGGGCATCTTCACTTAAAGCCCCCAAGTATATCTTCCTTTAGAGCCCCCAAGGGCATCTTCACTTAAAGCCCCCATGTATATCTACCTTTAGAGCCCCAAAGGGCATCTTCACTTAGAGACCCCAAGTATATCTTCCTTTAGAGCCCCAAAGGGCATCTTCACTTAGGGCCCCCAAGTATATCTTCCTTTAGAGCCCCCAAGGGCATCTTCACTTAAAGCCCCCAAGTATATCTTCCTTTAGAGCCCCCAAGGGCATCTTCACTTAAAGCCCCCAAGTATATCTACCTTTAGAGCCCCAAAGGGCATCTTCACTTAAAGCCCCCAAGTATATCTTCCTTTAGAGCCCCCAAGGGCATCTTCACTTAGGGCTTCCAAGTGTATCTTAACATAGGGCCCTCAAGAGTATCTTAACTTTTTCACTCAAGTGTATTTTAACTTAGGGCCCACAAAAACGTAAGGCGTACGACTATTTATAAACATGTAGCTAGTAAAATTATAAACACTGATATAGCTCCTAGTAAAATTATAAACACTGATATAGCTCCTAGTAAAATTATAAACACTGATATAGCTCCTAGTAAAATTATAAACACTGATATAGCTCCTAGTAAAATTATAAACACTGATATAGCTCCTAGTAAAATTATAAACACTGATATAGCTCCTAGTAAAATTATAAACACTGATATAGCTCTTAGTAAAATTATAAACACTGATATAGCTCCTAGTAAAATTATAAACACTGATATAGCTCCTAGTAAAATTATAAACACTGATATAGCTCCTAGTAAAATTATAAACACTGATATAGCTCCTAGTAAAATTATAAACACTGATATAGCTCCTAGTAAAATTATAAACACTGATATAGCTACATACATTTGTTTTCCGTTATAAAGAAAATTGTTTAATCATTGATCATTTTAAAATGTCATGGCGCCAGAAGAAACGATTGGCTCAATAGTCACGTGGTAGAAATCTCGTCCGCGCTGTGAAGTCATTATTACCTGATTGTCTTGTAAACGTTATTTTAACCCAACGAGTGTCAGCACTAATGTGGTTTCTGTGTTTCCAGATGGTACTTTAAGAATATTAAACACATTAGTCTTGGCTAACGACAATCCAATACTTAGTAAAGAAACATCTGTCGATTATTGAATTCCTTAAACATCTGTAGACCTTTTGAATTCTTTAAACATCTGTAGACCTTTTGAATTCGTTAAACATCTGTAGACTATTGAATTCTTTAAACATCTGTAGATCTAGTGAATTCTTTAAACATCTGTAGACCTTTTGAATTCTTTAAACATCTGTAGAGCTATTGAATTTTTTAAACATCTGTAGACCTGTTGAATTCTTTAAACATCTGTAGACCTGTTGAATTCTTTAAACATCTGTAGAGGTATTGAATTTTTTTAAAATCTGTAGACCTGTTGAATTCTTTAAACATCTGTAGAGCTATTGAATTCTTTAAATATCTGTAGAGCTATTGAATTCTTTAAATATCTGTAGTACTGTTGAATTCTTTAAATATCTGTAGAGCTATTGAATTCTCTAAAAACTATCTTCAATAAAGTGCTATTTTTATAGACGGTAAAAGGATTGTTTTTTTTTTTAAATTTCAAATCAATTTTCACCAAATTTCCGACCACCAACGATTTGAAATTTGTAACATTTCTTTATTCTTCACAACTAAACACTTTTTTAAACTTTCGTATCAATTAATTTAATTTTTACGGGGATGGAGACGAAGCTAATTACTTTTTGAGAAAAAAGTTTAAATAAATATGGAAATTTCGGAAAGAGATTATGACCTTCTAAATTTAGAACGGCTTCATCAATGCCCTAAGTTTTGAAGTTGATTTTTAGGGTGTGAAGTACCTGAAAGGATGAGATGAAATCTCTTAGATCTTATAAACAACTAAAGGGACGATTTTTGCAGTGCCCCTCTTTCATCACCACCATAGTCTATAGTGCAATGACCATGGAGGCACCTCGGGAGATATAGTAGAGACTTAAACCATGACCTGAAACATCCATTGAACCAAGACCCCCCCCCCCCCCCCAGGGTCGACAAGCGAGCGCTTTGCCGCACGACCACCCGTCACTTTTTTTAGTCTGACCCGCTATGTTTGTTTACGTTATATATAAAATTTACCACAAAAAAAATGGCTTAGATCTTACAAACATTTATAAACATTTTATTAACTAAATAAAAGCGTGAGCGCCACCAATAAATGACATAAAAAATCATCCGTATTTGTGGTCACACTTTTTTAGTCAATGAAATTTAAATCAATGTTAGTATGATCTAAACCAATTTGATAAATTCTATTTTCTAATTTGTTTTATATATTTATTTTAAATCTGTTTTTTATTACAAAATATTTCTTCTGGTAAAACAAGAGCAACACACAACACAACACAACACGCTGTTCTGACTAGCGATAAATTCATTGTTGCTTAAAATAGACATGACTTAATTAGGAAAACACAGATATGTAACGGTGGTAATTAGCTGGAATCAATGGGGCTACGGCTTAGTTAATGACACGAGCTAGTTGTTTCATCAAACTCTGTGTGACGCTAGTCTTCTGACTCTGTGTGACGCTAGTCTTCTGTATCTGTGTGACGCTAGTCTTCTGACTCTGTGACGCTAGCCTTCTGACTGTCAGTGACGCTAGGCACCAAGAGTATCCCTGACAACCAGAGTATTACTGACACCCAGAGTATCCTCGACAGCCCAATTCCCTTCCACCGACAGTTTCCCTTCCACCCAGAGTATCCCTGACACCCAGAGTCTCACCGATCCCCAGAGTATCCCTGACACCTAGAGTATCCCTGACACCCAGAGTATCCCTGACACCTAGGGTATCCCTGACACCCAGAGTATCCCTGACACCCAGAGTATCCCTGAAACCCAGAGTATCCCTGACACCCAGAGTATCCCTGACACCCAGAGTATCCCTGACACCTAGAGTATCCCTGACACCCGGAGTATCCCTGACACCCAGAGTATCCCTGACACCTAGAGTATCCCTGACACCCAGAGTCTCACCTTTCCCCAGAGTATCCCTGACACAAAGAGTATCCCTGAAACCCAGAGTTTCCCCGATCTCCAGAGTATCCCTGACACCCAGAGTATCCCTGACACCCAGAGTATCCCTGACACCCAGAGTATCCCTGACACCCAGAGTATCCCTGGCACCCAGAGTATCCCTGACACCCAGAGTATCCCTGACACCCAGAGTATCCCTGACACCCAGAGTATCCCTGGTACCCAGAGTATCCCTGACACCTAGAGTATTCCCCCCACCCTTGTTTCCCCTCCACCATGAGTCTCCCCTCCACCAGAGCCTCCACGACACCCGGAGTGTCCCAGCTGCACTGGACGAGACTATGTGGTCACTGTGTCATCTGGAATGTCTCGAGAAACGTTCTGAGTGTCTAATGAATTATTCTGAGACACAGATCGATGTCGGTTACATTGGTGTTAATGAACTCTGCGCCCCAGAATATGTAGGTCATGAGGCCCGTAAACTTTCAGGCTGGGGGGGGGGGAGGGGATACGAATTTGTGGGTCAATTAGTATCATCGCACCTTACTATTGATCATTCAGTGACACTCCTCTTTGGGTACAGTCGCGAAAATTGTTGAGATCTATAGATCATTTAGTGCCAATCAACTATACTATC
This sequence comes from Bulinus truncatus, assembly GCA_021962125.1. NCBI lineage: Eukaryota > Metazoa > Mollusca > Gastropoda > Planorbidae > Bulinus > Bulinus truncatus. The sequence continues at coordinate 2,665,602 of JAGDYQ010000058.1, read as the reverse complement.
TATAGATCATTTAGTGGCAGTCAACTATACTATCTAATGATCGTTTAGTGTCACTCCACTATACTATCTATAGATCATTTAGTGTCAATCAACTATACTATCTATAGATCATTTAGTGTCAGTCAACTATACTATCTAATGATCGTTTAGTGTCATTCTACTATACTATCTATAGATCATTTAGTGTCAATCAACTATACTATCTATAGATCATTTAGTGTCAATCAACTATACTATCTATAGATCATTTAGTGTCACTCAACTATACTATCTATAGATCGTTTAGTGTCAATCAACTATACTATCTATAGATCATTTAGTGTCAATCAACTATACTATTAATAGATCTTTTTGTGCCACTTAACTATACTATCTATAGATCATTTAGTGTCAATCAACTATACTATCTATAGATCATTCAGATTATAATTATCTTATTTGTGTTCACTCATCTATACTATCTATAGATCATTTAGATTGTAATATCTGTGTTCTCGAACTGAGAAGGGAGGGACATACAATAAAACTTAAGATTCGACTCTTATAAAGTTTCTGCCTATGCATCCCGACGAATGGATTTGAATGCGTGGAATAATCAGTACTATTTGACTGGTTTGCACACTAACAAACAATTTTTTTCAATTATCGGTTATATCAGACTGGTTTACACACAAACCAATTCTTCAACTATCGGTTATATTAGACTGGTTTACACACAAACCAATTCTTCAACTATCGGTTATATTAGACTGGTTTACACACAAACCAATTCTTCAACTATCGGTTATATCAGACTGGTTTACACACAAACCAATTCTTCAACTATCGGTTATATTAGACTGGTTTACACACAAACCAATTCTTCAACTATCGGTTATATTAGACTGGTTTACACACAAACCAATTCTTCAACTATCGGTTATATTAGACTGGTTTACACACAAACCAATTCTTCAACTATCGGTTATATTAGACTGGTTTACACACAAACAAGTTCTCATTATCTCATCAACATGTTTTCATCATGATCGGCATTTAAAAAGATTGTGTCTGTTCAAGTGGCAGCCTTTTGTGGCCTTTTTTTCTCCTTTCAATATAATTTGACTGGCTGGAAAAAAAAAAACAAATTCCAAGAAAAAAGACGAAGTTCAACTTATGCCATCTATTACATTGGGTTTTCCAATTTTAAGAGGATTCTCACAAAACCACCACACATAATATAAATTACACAGAATAAACATCGTCAATTTAAATTAATTTTCCCAAAAGATGCCATATTTGTGTATAATTATATTGTAGGGGCAGGCAAAATTTTGCTTCGCGGGCCGAATAGGGATAGTTAATAGGGGCCGACGGGCCGCAACTGAATAGAGTGCTGATATGAAATAATCTCAATTTAATGTTAATGCCATGAAATAAAATGCTAGTATTGGAAATGAGCAGCGGCCCGGATAAAAAAGTCAGGCGGGCCGGATTTGGTCCAAGAGACGTAGTTTGCCCCATGGCTGTTCTGTTGTGTATCTATATTTAGGTTCTACACCGTATTCTGTTGTGTATCTATATTTAGGTTCTGCACTGTATTCTGTTGTGTATCTATATTTAGGTTCTGCACCTATTCTGTTGTGTATGTATATTTAGGTTCTGCACCTATTCTGTTGTGTATCTATATTTAGGTTCTGCACCTATTCTGTTGTGTATCATCTATATTTAGGTTCTGCACCTATTCTGTTGTGTATCTATATTTAGGTTCTACACCGTATTCTGTTGTATATCTATATTTAGTTCTGCACCTATTCTGTTGTGTATCTATATTTAGGTTCTACACCGTATTCTGTTGTGTGTCTATATTTAGGTTCTGCACCTATTCTGTTGTGTATCTATATTTAGGTTCTGCACCTATTCTGTTGTGAATCTATATTTAGGTTCTGCACCTATTCTGTTGTGAATCTATATTTAGGTTCTGCACCTATTCTGTTGTGTATCTATATTTAGGTTCTGCACTGTTAAAAAGGAAAATTAAAAAAATGGCGGCATTTTATTTATAGTGATGCAATTTTCTATATATTTTTTTCTGGGACAATACTCAAAACAAAAAAAGTAAAAAGGTTGGTTTGATTAAGCCGCTGAAATTTAACTTAAAAAATGATATGGAAAAAACAAAAGATTTAGAAAGTTATGATTAAATAAAAGCAGAATTTTAGTTTGGTCTATTTACTAGCTGTGTGTCTTTAATGAGTTGCCTTCAAACCACCTGTAAGTGAAATATACAATATGTGGTAGTAGAGATTTAAAATGAAAAAAAAAATTACTTTCTGTCATGTTCTTTTCCTGTTGTTTTTTTTTTTCAAGAATTTATTTGATCTTATAACAATATATATATATATATATATATATATATATATATATATATATATATATATATTGTGTAACTCCTATAACAATCTATATATATTGTGTAACTCCTATAACAATTTATATATGCATATTTATACATATATATATATATATATATATATATATATATATATTGTGTAACTCCTATAACAATATATATATATATATATATATATATATATATATATTGTGTAACTCCTATAACAATACATATATATATATATATATATATATGTGTAACTCCTATAACAATCTATATATATATATATATATATATATATATTATGTAACCCTCAAAGTCACACTTATCTCCCACACACACCTATGAAGATCGTTTAAATGATTCATTGCAGATAAGGAATTTTTTTATATATTAATTTCAATAACAGCCACAATATAAATTACATAGAAATAAAAAAATATATAATTAGGAACACCCACAAATTACATAGATCGCCCACAAACGAGAACTAAATTACATCGAACACCCATAAACATGAACTAAATTACAAAGAACTAGCCACCAACACGAACTAAATTACTTAAAACCGAAAAGAAACATAAAGACTGATGTATAGTTAATTCTAAAAAAAATATCAAGCTAAAAAAAAAAATTGTTCTTCTAAGAAACTACATCAGACATAAATGTCAGTGAATATTGTTGAAAAAAAAAGATAGATTTATTGTGTTTTGTTTATTACAATTGTAATATGCATCGTGCTGCGAAACATTGCAGAGTTACTTCCCCTGACATCACGCGGTGGTCTGTCTTGCTTGGTTTATGACCAGTTTTAATGATGAGTCGCAGAAACGATTCAAGTGGCCAAGTGTCTGGGATTTAGCATAAAAGAGAAAAAAAAAATCAAAGGAAAATAATTGATCGATAAAAACTATATTTGTACTGCAAGTATTTTTGTAATGGTCAAACATGTTTGTTTGTTTTTTTTGTTTTTTAAGAAACAAATAAGCCTGAAATAACACATAGAAGCAACCAATAAACAATGAGATCATTAAAAAGGACATCTGTCAATATTTTAGCACAATCAAACGGAATTAAAAGACAAAATATTAAGCAAGTGTTAAACCAAAAAAAAATCAATTTATGTATCTCGTTTATTGAGAACTAATTAACTAATGTTCTTAATGCACCGAATCATTTTTCTTCAACAAATGTATAAAATATCAAATCCACTTACGCGCCTAATAATAATGATAAATTTACGGTGCAATTTTTTATCTTAATTTCTGAAAAAAAAAATATTAAGCAGAGCAGCATATTTCTGATGACGAAAAATGTATACATTCTCTGAACAAAATAACGGGTGTTTTTTAAATATACAATTGCTAAATACTGCACTTCTGAGTTCAAATTCAGCAATATAAATTTTGATATAAGACATATCCAGCTCTTCTTATCTGATTTTGTCTAAAAAAATTACATGGTTTGGTGGCCTGAAATGGTATTTATGGACTTTTTGCTATAAAAACGGTGCCCCCCATCTTTTTCAATATGTCAGCTAATATTAAATACGCAGACAATGAGCGCTCTAGTTATTTATAGTTCAGTGCTGCACTCGGACATAAATATAGCCTCTAACTCAGCAGTTGTGCAACATCTTTAAATGCAATAAATTTATCAAAATTATCTTCACATATAATCTATTTTTTGATCAAAATTTCAGAAATAGAATTAAAAAGCTTTTTTTAAAATATTTTTGTTATTTATGTAAAATAAATAACTAACAGATGCGATGTTATCAATATATAATGCACATCTCTCTATTAGGTATGTATCTCAGTATCTTTTACACATCTCATTATTAGGTATGTATCTCAGTATCTTTTACACATCTCATTATTAGGTATGTATCTCAGTATCTTTTACACATCTCATTATAAGGTACATATTTCAATTTACATTTTCAAGATGTTCAAATCACAGTATACATTACAATAAGAGTTTTATATTTTGAAGATACATCAAAATCGCACCTCTCTATACAATTATTTCCACCGTAAATCAGCTATACAGGCTAAAGGAAAATAATGAAATTAAACGTGAGTAGTCTAGCACTCTAGCTATATTTGAGTTAAAATAAACACAACTAAAAAATACCAAGAATTAATTCATGTGCGTTTTAACATATGTCCTCGCCGGAGCATACAAATTGGTCATTCATGTGCGTTTTAACATATGTCCTCACCTGGGCATACAAATTGGTCATTCATGCTCACAGGCAGGCCCGTAGCCAGGTCAAATAAGCAGGGGGGCACCAATACCCTGCAAGGGGACACCTATACTTTTTCTTTATTTTTTCCTCTTTTTCTTCTTTTTTAAGCGGGGAGGGGGGCACTGCACACCTAGACACGGCCCCCCAGTGCCCCCCGGCTACGGGGCTACTCACAGGGGCCTAGAAAACATGTTTTTATGTTGGCCTACAAAGTTTCGATAATACGTTCAACAATTCAATTAGACTAACGAAGACTATATCTAGTAACGATTTTTTGCTCTTTGTATTCCTATCGCATCTATAACCTGCATTGGACGAGAGATTCTCCATATTTATGTATTTCTGTTGTTTGTATAAGTTTACTCAAATACTTGTAAATCGTAAAAAATAAACTATAATCTAGTTTGATTTGTTTTGAAGTAATATTTAAAAAAAAAAACCCACGTCTTTGTTTCCTTGAACAAGACGATTTTCCCTGGTTCATGATCATAAATCAACGGTTGGCCAACACATTTATTTTCCCTGGATCATGATCATAAATCAACGGTTGACCAACACATTTATTTTCCCTGGATCATGGTCATAAATCAACGGTTGGCCAACACATTTATTTTCCCTGGATCATGATCATAAATCAACGGTTGACCAACACATTTATTTTCCCTGGATCATGGTCATAAATCAACGGTTGGCCAACACATTTATTTTCCCTGGATCATGGTCATAAATCAACGGTTGGCCAACACATTTATTTTCCCTGGATCATGGTCATAAATCAACGGTTGACCAACACATTTATTTTCCCTGGATCATGGTCATAAATCAACGGTTGGCCAACACATTTATTTTCCCTGGATCATGATCATAAATCAACGGTTGACCAACACATTTATTTTCCCTGGATCATGGTCATAAATCAACGGTTGGCCAACACATTTATTTTCCCTGGATCATGGTCATAAATCAACGGTTGGCCAACACATTTATTTTCCCTGGATCATGGTCATAAATCAACGGTTGGCCAACACATTTATTTTCGCTGGATCATGGTCATAAATCAACGGTTGACCAACACATTTATTTTCTTTAGTTTCTGTACTTGTTATTGCCACTCATGTTCCTCATATATATACAGTACATTCCACAGATTTGTTTTGAATTGTTGATTTTTATCTCATACCTTACCCACCTCTGTGATCTCATTACAAGTTTTCTAACCTGAACGATCTTTATTTGCTTGTGGTGATGACAGCCGGAAGACAAAGGGAGGGACATACAATAAAACGTAAGATTCGACTCTTAACATAATATTCAACTCAACAATAAAACATAACAATAAACGTACTTCATTCTAAAACATATATTCATTTACTTACTGTAAGAATATCAACCAATGTATTTATTACACAGCTCAACAAAAAGAATTTTTTTGCGAATTGCCAAGAATGTTTGAATGAATTTATAACAATTCATGGGTGCTGTTTTCAAAACTGCCACTGCTTTTGCTAAATTGGCTCTAGTTTCTGAGATATCGGACATCCTTCAAAATATGATTATACCCTTTGTGTAAAACAAATGCAATAAGTTTGGTGTCTTTTGTTTAATTTAACTATACCAAGTTATAACTTGGTTTATTTTTTTCTCTTTTATGCTGCTTTCTAAAGACATCATGAGTTCATCACGAAGATGCGGCAAAAATAATCCGAATGTATTCTGTTACATCTGTGGAGAATACATGATTGAAAAGCAAAGAAGAAATATAACCGACTTTGTGCAGCAGGCATATTTGGCTTATTTCGGTGTGAAGCTGGGAGACCAAGACAAGTCTTGGGCTCCCCATAAGGTCTGCAAAAAGTGTGTGGAGATCCTGCGGCAGTGGACAAATGGTGAGAAGAAAAGTCTAAGTTTCGGTGTACCAATGGTATGGCGAGAGCCGAAAGACCATTTTGGTGATTGCTATTTTTGTATTGTGAATGTTAAAGGCTTCAATCGCCACAAGAAATATAAGTGGGATTATCCTGATCTTGAATCTTCAAGGAGACCAATTTCACATAGCAGTGAAGTTCCTATACCAGTGTTTACTGGATTATTAGAGTTTTCACCATCAGACTCCGACGGGGGGCAAGAACTCAACGACCTAATACGAGACCGAAATCTGTCCAAGCAAGCATCTGAGCTTTAAAGCGTCCAGGCTCAATGAAAGAAATTTTCTCAAACCAGAAGTTAAATTAACATTTTATCGGAAAAGAGAAGAGTTTTTCTTCCATAATTCAGCCAAGAGGAAGATCTTGTTTACTGTAATGACATCCCTGGACTTCTGCTCCAAATGGGACTACAAGCTTGAAATGTGTTCTGTTACACAATGGTAACCGTTATGCATCTCTTCCCATTGCCCACTCAACAAAACTTAAAGAAGAGTATGAGAATATCAAAATACTATAGCAGAAAGTCCGTTATTATGAGCATCAGTGGTCAATGTGTGTTGATCTAAAAATGGTAAACTTCTTGCTTGAGCAGCAGTCAGGATACACTAAATACCCATGCTTCATGCGCCTTTGGGATAGCAGGGCAAGGCAAGAACATTGGACAAGAGTGACATTGCCTGCAAGGGAAACCATGACTGTTGGTAAAGAAAATATCATCAACAAGGCACTGGTTGACAAAAATAAGATAATTCTCGGACCGCTTCATATCAAACTATGTTTAATGAAACAATTTGTTAAGGCTTTGGACAAATATGGCAATTGGTTCAAGTATATTTGCAGATCATTTCCCGGATTGAGCCTGGAGTAGATGAAAGCTGGGATTTTTTACGGTCCTCAGATTCGGAAACTCATCAACGATCGAAATTTTTCTAATTTCATTGATCACTTTGAAGCTTCTTCATGGAACAGTTTTGTTTCAGTTGTCAGGAAATTTTTAGGTAATAACAGATCAGAGTATTACGAAGAACTGGTGCAAGATATGCTCGCTAACTTCAGAAACATTGGAACAAATATGAGCATCAAGGTACATTACCTGCACAGTCATTTAGAAAATTTCAAGGTAACCTTGGGGACTTCAGTGAGGTACAATGTGAGAGGTTTCATCAGGATATGAGAGTGATGGAGGTGAGATATCAAGGAAGATGGGACATACATATGATGGCTGACAACTGTCGGAGCCTCCAGCGCAATTGACCCAACGACACACACAAAAGGAAGTCGAGCAAACAGCGATTTGCTAATGCATTACCATAGAAAATAAACATATTAATTAATTAGACATAATTAGTTTTTCAAATGAAAATGTTTTCCTCTATAACACTATTACACATATTTTTGAACATTATTTCATTAATTTTAATTATCTCGAAAAATAGAGCCAATCTAGCAAAAGCACTTACGTATTCTAAATCAGCATAGTTGACTTTGTATAAAATGATTCAAATATCACTGGCAATGAATTCACTGTTTACCAGTGTTATCAATGCAGTTATAATCAATGAAGCTATAATTATAATCGATGTAGTTATTTATAATCAATGTATTTATAACACTGGGCAACAAAAATATTTTTTGAAAATCGTCCTGGGTTTTCAAGTTGAATTAGACTAATTTTGATGCTCTGAGTCCAAAAATGACCTTGGTTTTGCTCAATCAGGTCAGGAAATTTTCCTACAGAAATTTAAAAAAAATAGTTTTTTTGTAAAAAAAAAAACAACCATTTTTGCAGATCATCAGCTGATAAACCCCTCACGATTTTTTTCCGTTTTACTCAACAAATAAAAGTCAACGTATTCAAATTCATTCAGTTTTTATTTATCTACCAAATTTGGTAAGCATAATTATCATAACATTAGTATAATAATGAGCGTTACGTGAAACAAAAGTTCAGAGTTCAACGCATAAATCGGCGTTTCATCGATTCCCGTGTGTGAGCAGCTGCTGGGCAGTCTCTCATCAGCGACCAGCAGTAGTCCGCCAGCTTGACTGCGTCCCACCTCACCCTGGTACCTTTCCTCCATTTGGCGGATGTCCTGATGGAATCTTTCTCCCTGCTCATCGCCCCAAGGTTTTCAGGAAACTTCTCCATATGTGAGAACAGGAAGTGCATCTTTATACTCATCAAACACCTGTTTTTGGAACTCCTATATCATGCTGCTGCTGAGTCTGGCTTGGTTTGCTGCCTTTGTGTTCCCCAGGAAGTTGTTCACCACCTGCACAAACGATTTCCAGGCGGCGCACTCAAGCGTGTTCATGGAGTTTTGGAACTCTGTGTCCTTTATGAGCTGCCGTATCTGTGGCCGTCGAAAATTCAGGCCTTCAGCTTCTCAATGGTCAGTTGGGGGAAAGCTCGGCACATGTTTTTGAAGCACCTCCCATCCTTGCACAGAGCGCGTGTAAACTGTTTCATTAACCCAAGCTTCATGTGTAGCAGTGGGATCAATATCTTCTCCCAGTCAACAAGAGGTTCGTTTATGATGTTTCTCGCCCCAGGTACTAACTGCTCCCTCGCCGGTCACTCTTTCTTTACATAGTGCTGGGCTCTGTCGCGACTGTCCCACATACATATAAAGCATGGGTAATTCGTGAACCCGGACTGCTGACCAAGTAGAAAGTTCACCATCTTCAAGTCGACGCAGATGATCCATTGGTGCTGCTCATATTGGATTTTATCGAGCACATACTTCACTGCTTCATATTTCTCTTCAAGAGTTGTGGGGTGCGCAAGAGGGATTAAGGCGAACTGGCTTGCAGCTGTCAATGAAGAGTCGCCAATCTCTCGGATCGTATTGAGGACCGCCGAGTTTATCAATAAGACCGGCGACATCTTGGCAGTACACAAGGTCTTCCTCCTGGCAGAAGTAGCCCATGTAGTCCTCATGCCTTCTACGGAAGAAAGTGATACGCGCGTCCTTGCCAAGTAGATTTTTCTCTTTGAGTCTGGAGGCCAACAACTCGGATGAATTATTCGACAAGCTGAGATCCCGAACCAGATCATTAAGCTCACATTGTGATAACGGCTGAGGACCATCTTTTGATTCATACTCCTCTTCTGTATCTCCTCCCTCGTCTAAAGTGGTGGCCTCATCGACGCTGTCAGGAAGATCTATGAATGCTGGTACAGGAATTTCTTCGCAGTGAGCAGCTGGACGACGGGGAGATGGAAGGTCAGGGTACTGGAGGCTGTGCCCAATCAAGTGCTGATGCATTAAATAATCAAGTGAAAATCCAGATTGATGATTTATAAATAAAATATAATTATCTCTGGTTTTATAATTGTGATTTTTTTGCTGCTACTTTTTATGCAGCTAATTTAGAGAAATGATTGATCTCAAAACCCCTGACATTAGAATACGTATAGTTCGTCAGGTAGGTCTATGGCTGTATCTCAAGAAGTTGACCTGACTAAGCAAAATCAATGTGATATTCGGACTCAGAACACCAAAATTAGTCTAAATCAGTTGAAAAACCCGTGACGATTTTTTGGCTGTTGCCCAGTATAATCAATGTAGTTATAATCAATGTAGTTATAATCAATGTAGTTATAATCAATGTAGTTATAATCAATGTAGTTATAATCAATGTAGTTATAATCAATGTAGATATGATCAATGTGGGTATAAATAATTGGCGGGACAGTAAAAACCAAAGTATCTGAGTTTAAGACAACATAACCTGTGACACATCAATCTGGAATAATTGTTATGGAAGTGTAACCTCGCGACAAATTATAATTCTACAATATTAGAGAATAGAGAATCCATTTGTTCCTAATTGCAAATCATTTCTCTATTTGCTAAGAACATAACAGTTCGTGAACATGGAAAATTAGAGTTAAAATCTAAAGATGCAATTATTACAGCCTGTATAAATGCAACTACTATGGCTTGTAATCTCTTTTTTAAATCCATTTTTGTTGTCTTAGAAGGAGGTCGCAAAAACAAAAGAGTTTATTTTAATGGGTCACATGTTCAAAACTGTTGTGTTAGTGCGTCGCTAAACGTAAAAGTTTGAGAGTCACTGATCCAGAACAATTTACCTAGTACTAAGACGTAATCTAGAACAATTTACCTAGTACTAAGACGTAATCTAGAACAATTTACCTAGTACTATGACGTAATCTAGAACAATTTACCTAGTACTAAGACGTAATCTAGAACAATTTACCTAGTACTATGACGTAATCTAGAACAATTTACCTAGTACTATGACGTAATCTAGAACAATTTACCTAGTACTATGACGTAATCTAGAACAATTTACCTAGTACTAAGACGTAATCTAGAACAATTTACCTAGTACTATGACGTAATCTAGAACAATTTACCTAGTACTATGACGTAATCTAGAACAATTTACCTAGTACTAAGACGTAATCTAGACAACGAAGTGTCTTTTTATATTTATTGGTTCTTAGTTAATTTTAATTTCATTGTGAGAGTAATCAAATTTATTGAAGGTATTTTTTAATCAATGCGAAGCCAAACTGAGGTTTGCATAGAGAAAAACTGGGTTAGTTAGTCATAATAACATGCCCACTGTCAAGTCAAAAACAGTTCAATAAACTAGTAATGTTTGATGCTAATTTTAGTTAAGTGGGCTAGTTAAGTATATAGTCAAATATAGTTTAGTAGATTAGTTAAGTATCAAGTCATAGTTCAGTATCAGGTCAAGTATAGTTTAGTAGACTAATGAAGTATCAAATCATATTTCAGTATCAAGTCAAATATAGTTTAGTAGACTAGTGAAGTATCAAATCATATTCCAGTATCTAGTCAAATAGCGTTTAGTAGACTAGTGAAATATCAAATCATAGTTCAGTATCTAGTCAAATATAGTTTAGTAGACTAGTGAAGTATCAAATCATAGTTCAGTATCTAGTCAAATATAGTTTAGTAGACTAGTGAATTATCAAATCATAGTTCAGTATCAAGTCAATATAGTTTAGTAGACTAGTGAATTATCAAATCATAGTTCAGTATCAAGTCAATATAGTTTAGTAGACTAGTGAAGTATCAAATCATAGTTCAGTATCTAGTCAAATAGAGTTTAGTAGACTAGTGAAGTATCAAATCATAGTTCAGCATCTAGTCAAATAGAGTTAAGTAGACTAGTGAAGTATCAAATCATAGTTCAGTATCAAGTCAAATATAGTTTAGTAGACTAGTGAAGTATCCTAGTAAAAAGCACAAAAAAGGACCGCATTCATCTCGCATTCATCTCGCATTCATCCCGCATTCATATAGCAAATTCACATTTGCGATCATGTGCTAGGAAACAAGAGATTTACTAATACAAGCCAATGATAATACAAGCCAATGATAACACAAGCTGATAATACAAGCTAATGATAAATAAGCCAATGATAATACAAGCCAATGATAATACAAGCCAATGATAATACAAGCCAATGATAATACAAGCCAATGATACTACTAGCCAATGTTACTACAAACCAGTGATAATACAAGCCAATGATACTACAAGCCAATGATAAATCAAGCCAATGATACTACTAGCCAATGTTACTACAAACCAATGATACTACAAGCCAATGATAATACACGCCAAAGATAATACAAGCCAATGATACTACAAGCCAATGATAATACAAGCCAATGATACTACTAGCCAATGTTACTACAAACCAATGATACTACAAGCCAATGATAATACAAGCCAATGATACTACAATCCAATGATACTACAAGCCAATGATAACATTACTTCATGTTTCATTTGTTAACATTATAGTAGTTTAATTAGCTAAACTTAGAATGTAAACAATGAGTCAGTATCTTAGTGAGTGGTGGATCAAGTATCAAGTCTCCCTAGTCCCTTTTCCAGATCTTGACCTCTGCAGCCTACATACTGAGTGACAGAGATGTCCAGTAAACAGAGCCATTAACTCGCCATGATGGAGGGGAAGCATGTGACCCGCAATCTTGGAATTTGCATGACAGTTACCTTATCAACAGAGCCCTGGGGTTTAGCTAAGACTTGAAAGGATAGAAATAGATAGAGAGGATATAGGGGGGGATATAGATAAATGAACGACAGAGAGAGGATAGATACGGCTAGAGTGAGAGAGAGAGAGAGAGTGAGTGAGAGAGAGATCGTCATATTAGTTTAGAGGTGACCTGGATGAGAGCCACAAAACGCAACACAACAATAAAATATAAATACAAGAATCACAGTAGTGAGTTTGACAAGATCTAGTAAATACATGAAACAAAGTATTTGAAAACAACAACAAATGATTCAATGGGATACTCTGCTCAACGCCTCCATGACAACTACAAATGATCCGATGGGATACTCTCTGAGCTCAACGCCTCCATGACATCAACAAACAAAATATATGTAGGTCAATATGTTCTTAGAAGATACATATTATATCTTCGTGTGCAATACTGTTGTTTGAATAGAGTGAGGACTTGGAATAATTCAATTGATTCAATTGTCACAGAGGCAAAACATACACATAAAGATTGTTTATGTATAAAATAAAATTGTCATTGTTGAATCTAGACAAGATATTACCAAACTAATGTAGCATTGCTTGATTAGACAGAACATGTGTGAATTAAATCTGAAATTGTTCTTATAGTCCTGAAATCTGATTGAGTTATAAAAATATAAACAATAAGAACTATAACACTCTTTAAAATTTAAACGAGACTCGATAAAATGTAAATATTATAAATTAAAATTGTAAATATAATAAACATTACATACCACATGCTATTTTTCTTGCACCCAAAAGTGCTACAATTGTTGTCTTTAGATGCCTAAATATGTTGACCCCCTTAAGGTAGCACTTCTAATGCATTGCAACATATTTCAAACAATAACATAACTTATCTATGCAATAATTGATTTGTTAAAACTTCATGTTTAATAATTATTTCAATGCCATCATTTTTCTATTTGACTGAAGACAAATGTTTTTTATTAGTTTTCTAAACTTAACAACGTTACAAGGACAATCAGCTTACATTTTTTTGTAATTACATTGAAGTAGATTTTTGTTCTGATTCACATGCTAAAAGTAGATTTCACAAGGCTCTGATCAAATGAATCAATTATTAGAGTAAACCAGTTAGAACACAAAATTTGTTACTTACTATACATATTTACTTTGACGTTATCTTGTATAGGCCTATGTAACTATGTAGGTCTATGTAATTATATAGGTCTATGTATCTATATAGGTCTATGTATCTATATAGGTCTATGTATCGATATAGGTCTATGTAACTACATCAGTCTATGTAACTATATAGGTCTATGTATCTATATAGGTCCATGTAACTACATCGGTCTATGTAACTATATAGGTCTATGTAATACATCGGTCTATGTAACTATATTGGTCTATGTAACTATATATGTCTATTTATTAAACGTTATGAATGAAATTAAGATACAAGTCATATGTTCAACGGACTGGTGCTTTAGGGTCAGTGCCACAAGATTATTACAAATATGTTCAACTGACTGGTGCTTTAGGGTCAGTAACCCCAAGATTATTACAAATATGTTCAACTGACTGGTGCTTTAGGGTCAGTGCCACAAGATTATTACAAATATGTTCAACTGACCGGTGCTTTAGGGTCAGTGCCACAAGATTATTACAAATATGTTCAACTGACTGGTGCTTTAGGGTCAGTGCCACAAGCTTATTACAAATATGTTCAACTGACTGGTGCTTTAGGGTCAGTGCCACAAGCTTATTACAAATATGTTCAACTGACTGGTGCTTTAGGGTCAGTGCCACAAGATTATTACAAATATGTTCAACTGACTGGTGCTTAAGTGTCAGTGCCACAAGATTATTACAAATATGTTCAACTGACCGGTGCTTTAGGGTCAGTGCCACAAGATTATTACAAATATGTTCAACTGACAGGTGCTTTAGGGTCAGTGCCACAAGATTATTACAAATATGTTCAACTGACTGGTGCTTTCGGGTCAGTGCCACAAGATTATTACAAATATGTTCAACTGACTGGTGCTTTAGGGTCAGTGCCACAAGATTATTACAAATATGTTCAACTGACCGGATCTTAAAGGCCAATAAGACACTGGTGAGTCGAGTGGTGTAAATCTTTCGACTGTCGACCTGAAGGTGCCGGGTTTATACCCTGTGAGAACCAAGGTATTTTTTCAGGTTTAAGTTTCCTCTATGTCTCCCGTGATGCCTCCTTGACCATACACTATTGGTTGTGGTGGGGATGAAATATGAACACTATAAAAACTGCCAATTTCGGCATTATTATGATCCAAGAGATAAACATGTCATCCTTTCAGGTACTTCATAGATAGGTCACGTGATTGCTACAAATATGTTCCATTGACAATAGGGATGTAAACTCACGACTAAAGCCCGGCTTATCACATTTTTAGATTCTCGTGTCATCAAGCCAATGTCTAATGCAGAATTCAATTTGTCGGGGCTTCAGAAGTTTTAACTTATTCAACTCAATGACACATTGAGATTTGATCAATTTAGCTGTCAAATGCGTGTGTCTCCCACCATCTCGATAGTCGCCTACTGAAGTAAACTATCATAAGCTGTCTCTAAAAACTAAAAGACAAAAACTATTGTCCTATGTCATATGTGTGTGTGTGTGTGTGTGTGTGCGTGCGTGGGCTGCTAAACAACTTTATGACTTTATGGCTCATATCGCTGACATTCTGTTGTGCCCAGCAATAAATTGTCATAGACAGTCAGTGTTTATTTTGCACAGCCCCACAGATCGATATATCTGGTCAATCTATCTGTGTCATAGATTGTGTGTTAAATTAGAACAAGGTGCGGCTATTTATTATGTATGTTGAACAGGTGTTAAATGTTTTTTTATTGAGTCATGAAATTTAATTTTGGCAATTACAAATGACATAATACACACCTTCTGGCAATTACACATGACATAATACACACCTTCTGGCAATTACACATGACATAATACACACCTTCTGGCAATTACAAATGACGTAATACACACCTTCTGGCAATTACACATGACATAATACACTGTTGTGCATTGGTTAGGATGTGTATGGGGGGACTGTCGGGTGCTATCTATGAGAGCTGGGTTGGGGTTAAAGGGCACGGCGTGCTAATCGTAAAAAGGAGTTCACGGTAGGAGACCAGAACTAGTGCACACGGACTAGCCAGTAGTCTCGGGTCGGTAGTTAAGAGGTAACAGCCCGTGGTGGTCAGTCGTTGAAGTAGCACAGCTAGAGGTAGGCGTAGTTTGTAGAAGTTAGGCTGTGGATGTATTCATGGGACTATTGTATTCTTGTAATGATGTTATTTTCATATATATGGTTGGATTAAATTTACTTATTACTTTTCACTTTTGAGGAATATCGTGTTTGTTTTGCTGATTGACTATTTCAGTATTGTGCTACTGTGTGTATTAGCAGGTGTGTTATTCTAATGTGTCAGAGTACTGACACATTTGATTAGTGACGACGTCAAGTCAACGCCCCGAAAGATCCTTGTACTTAACATTGGTGGAGCAGCAGCTCTGCTTGTATTATTAATTTGTAGACAAAGATTCCGTGAGAAAAAAAAAATAAATGGCCCAGGGGCTTTCACTTATTGAGGCTCGGGAGAGATTGGTGAAACTCGGAAAGGAAGGAATGATGTTGGAAGGGGAGGAACTGAGTAAATACGTGGATAAACACATGAAGGAAGAAATTAAACAGAAAGAGAAAGAGAGAGAGGAAGAAATCAAACGGAAAGAGAAAGAGGAAGAAATCAAACGGAAAGAGAGAGAGAAGAAGTCAAACAGAGAGAGAGAATATCAATTGGAAATGCAAAGATTGAATATAGAGATGAGGAAAACCGAATTAGGTCAGGCCGGGAACGTGATCCCGATCCCGTGGTACAGGAAAAAGATACGGGAATTCGACGAGGCAAAAGATGACATCGACGCTTACCTCAAAAGGTTTGAAGACAACTGTAGGGCACAAAACATCCCGGAAACGGAGTGGCCGAACATCCTGACCAACCTGGTACAGGGCAGGGCGCTGACCCTGTGCCAGAAGTACGACATGGCAGACGACAGTAGCTATCACAGGATGAAACTAGAACTGCTGAACGCATATGGCCATAACGCGGCTCGATTTAGGACACTTTTTTTCGATAGTCGCCCAGCGACCCAAGAGGACCCCCAGACTTTTGTGAACAACGTGGTGGGGTTCTTTGACAAGTGGTTACAATGTGCCAATGTGGGCAACACTGTCAAAGACATAAGAGATTTTATTGTGATCGACAGGATAACCCACTCCTGCACAACTGACCTCACATCCTTTATACAGGAGAGAGAGCCACGGTCGACCACTGACGTGGTTAAGATTATGCGGGTCTATAAAGAGGCCCACCCTGACAGACCCATGTCAAATGGTGACCCCGAGCATACCATCGACACATGCTTTGCAGTGCGTAAAGAAATACGACCTAGACCCGCAAATCTGAGTCAAGATAGAAGTAACTATGTCCGCGTGAACAGAAGTCCCTCTCCGGGCGATGCGGGTATTCGGTGTTACGCTTGCAATGGACCGAATCACATCGCGAGAGACTGCAGACTGCGAGTCATTAGGGACCCAGGCAGAGTTCAACGGGTTACGAACCCGTACCGGTACCGGCGGTATGCCCCCAATGCATGTGAAGGTAATGACCCGTATCCGGAAAACCTCAACAAACTAAACGTGCGAAAAGGAGAACGGAAAGATACAGGCTTAGCCATTGTATCACGCCACGGACAACTGAAGTTCTACCCAGGCTATGTCAACGCGACTCCGGTGCAGTTTTTAAGAGATACAGGATGCACAACGATAACGGTCCGCAAAAGCCTGGTGGAACAAGCACAATATACGGGGGAATACGGGAGGATGACATCATTTACGGGTGAGGAACATAGACTACCTCAGGCGGTAATACACATTGCGACACCATACTTTACAGGGAACGTAGAGGCATATGTAGTCAACAACCCTGTATGTGACCTGATTGTGGGGAATATTTCGGGTATAAAAGAGTGCTCGGACAATGATATTCTACATTGGATAAGAGATAATACTGGATGTGACGACACTCTATGTAGTGATGTCAGTAATGTGGTCGTGACACGAAGCGGGAAAACAGCACCTAAAGAACCTGAGGAACCTAAGGAGGGAGAAGAGATAGCCCCAGTAACCACAGAGGGAACTATCAATAGCGGACATAATATGGCCCTAGAACAAGCCACGGACACGGTTATAGGGCGCCTGTATAAAGCAACACAAAATAACAGTGGGGATCATCCTAGATCGGGCCTGTTTATTAAGGATGGAGTCTTATTCCGGAAATTTGAAGGAAGAAACAATCAGCAATACAACTGGTGGTCCCACAGTCGTACTGGACGAAAATTTTACGCATAGCCCACGATGGTGACATGGCCGGCCATAGGGGCATTAGGAGTACAAAACAAAAAATCTTGTCACAGTTTTACTGGCCCAATATACACAAGACGATTGCTGAATACATTCGAGGATGTGATACTTGTCAGCGCAAGGGCCCGAGAGGGAAACATATACATGCTCCGATACAGGCAGTTGACATCGTTGAAAACCCATTCGAAAAGGTGGCAATAGATTTGATTGGGCCTATGCCAGTAGAATCAACTCAAGGTCATAAGTACATTCTAACATTAGTGGACGTCTGTACAAGATGGCCTGAGGCCGTACCACTAACTAACATTACCGCACAGAATGTGGCACACGCCCTATACACAATGTTTACAAGGATTGGGTTCCCCCAAACGATACTGTCGGACAGAGGGTCACAGTTTACTTCAGAGGTGTTTCAACAATTGGAGTGTCTTCTAAAAATAAAGCATATATTTACGACACCGTATCACCCACAGAGCAACGGAATATGTGAAAGATACAACGGGAAGTTGAAACAAGCACTGAATAAAATAGTCAGCCAAAGCCCTCAAGAGTGGGACAAGTACCTACCGTCAGTTTTATTTGCTCACAGAGAGAACATACACGAGTCCACAGGGTTCTCCCCCTTTCAGATGGTCTACGGGGTAAATGTAAGAGGTCCATTGGAACTATATAAAGACATATTATGCGAACCAAGCCTGAAAAGTGAAGTGAAAAATGCATACCAAATTGTCATAGACACAAGGGAGAGAATCATACAAGCATGTCGGGTTGCGACACGTAATATATCCCAAAAATCAGCCAAATACCGTAAGAGACACAACAAAAATAAAACTTTGCGATGCCTTCATGAAAATGATGAAGTGCTTCTGTTCCTACCCGATCCAAGAAACAAGTTATTCATACAATGGCAAGGTCCATTTACAGTGAAAAGGAAGTTGTCCGAGGTGGACTATGAGATAGAAATCAATAATAAACTGAAATCGTTCCACATAAACATGCTGAAAAAATACAACCGCCGACCAACGGGTCTGGAAACCGATGCTGGAGCCTGCTGTACTCTCCTACACGAGAACGAGCCATCTGGAAATGACATAGATGATATTAGGACCCCGGAGATACATAATGATAGCACATACCTAAATGTAAACTTGCAAAATCTAGAGGACAGCAAAGCAAGGGAGATTATTAAGATATTACAGAAGTATAGAGATATATTGACGGATCGGCCTGGGAAAACAAGGGCGATCACTCACAACATCAGCCTCACGGATAACACACCAGTCAGACTCCAGCCTTATTCAGTCCCTTTACACCTCCGTGATAAACTGAAAAACGAATTGGACGAACTTCTTGCTATGGGAATTATTGAGCAATCTGTATCCCCATATGCGTCCCCGATAGTCCTCGTGAGGAAGAAAGACGGCAGTGTACGGTTATGTGTGGATTATCGGAAGGTTAACAACATAACTGTGTTTGATTCGTACCCAATGCCAAATGCTGACGATATCATAGGGAAGTTGGCCAATGCCAAGTATTTTACAAAGCTGGACCTATCACGCGGATATTGGCAAATACCACTGACGGACAGTTCAAAGCCAATAACAGCGTTCGTTACACCATTTGGGCTTTTCCAGTGGAACTATATGAGCTTTGGCCTTGTTAACGCGCCCGCAACATTCAACAGAATGATGGCGAAATTGTTTTCTCACAGACAGGATGTGATATGTTACATTGACGATATGTGTATATTCCACAACACGTGGGAGGACCACCTGCGGGGAATAGATGACATTTTACATGTTCTCTTAGAGAATAATTTGACGGTGAAACCGGGTAAAGTGGAGATAGGCCTTCAGGTGATATCGTTCCTGGGGTTCAAGGTTGGAAATAACACGATCACGCCTTTGTCCGACAACGTCACTAGGATCCTGGACATTCAACCGCCCAGTACAAAGAAACAAGTCAGAAGTATTTTGGGGCTGTGCAACTACTATAGGAAGTTTATTGACCACTTTTCTGAGTTGACAGAGCCGCTTGTCGCCCTAGTATGTAAAGGACAACCGAATAAAATAAAGTGGACAAATGAGTGTCAGCATGCATTGCAGCGAATAAAAGACATATTTTCCAGGGAGCCAGTTCTCCGAAAACCGGATATTTCAAAGCCTTTTTTCCTAGCGGTAGATGCCTCTAAATATGCAATAGGGGGGTGCCTAATGAACAAGGACCCCGAGGGCATCTGCCATCCAGTGATGTATGTCAGCAGGAAACTACTGCCGGCTGAGACTCGTTACGCAACGGTGGAGAGGGAGGGTCTAGCTTTAATCTGGTGTATCACTAAATTAGAGAAATATCTCTTGGGGTGTACTTTTACAGTATACACCGACCACGCCCCGTTAACGTTTATCAACCAGAAGAAACAAATCAATAACAGAGTGGCTCGGTGGTCGCTAATGCTTCAGAACTATAGGTTCGTCATACAGCCCATACCGGGACAGGACAATGTTATTGCTGACATCCTCTAAAGATGCAGCACATAGACAGACATTGGTGGTCTACACTTATACTTGCGTGACGCTGGAAGAATACCTATGACGAGCAGCTGAGTGAACTTTATAGAGCCAGACTCCAGGGTCTACGTAAACAATGACATTATTGTTATGTTATTTTTTTTTTCAGGAACTGTTTTGATATGTTGATGTAATTGATTATGATTTATGTTTCATATGCGATTTGGTAATAATGTTCCCACATGTATATTGATTGGTATATGTTGTTACCAACTAAGTTTATGAGATGGGGCTGAATAATATTTATAGAGTTGTATATGAGTTAATAAGTGACAGTAGTTCAAAGGGTTGAATTATTGACTTTGGAGGAAATTATGTATTATATGAGTTAATAAGTGACAGTAGTTCAAAGGGTTGAATTATTGACTTTGGAGGTATTGGTGGTATTAAGTGCCAAACTCTAATAGGTTTGACACTAAAGGGGCCATGGGGGAGTGTTGTGCATTGGTTAGGATGTGTATGGGGGGACTGTCGGGTGCTATCTATGAGAGCTGGGTTGGGGTTAAAGGGCACGGCGTGCTAATCGTAAAAAGGAGTTCACGGTAGGAGACCAGAACTAGTGCACACGGACTAGCCAGTAGTCTCGGGTCGGTAGTTAAGAGGTAACAGCCCGTGGTGGTCAGTCGTTGAAGTAGCACAGCTAGAGGTAGGCGTAGTTTGTAGAAGTTAGGCTGTGGATGTATTCATGGGACTATTGTATTCTTGTAATGATGTTATTTTCATATATATGGTTGGATTAAATTTACTTATTACTTTTCACTTTTGAGGAATATCGTGTTTGTTTTGCTGATTGACTATTTCAGTATTGTGCTACTGTGTGTATTAGCAGGTGTGTTATTCTAATGTGTCAGAGTACTGACACATTTGATTAGTGACGACGTCAAGTCAACGCCCCGAAAGATCCTTGTACTTAACAACACAACTTCTGGCAATTGCAAATGACATAATAAACACCTTCCGGCAATTACAAATGATATAATACACAACTTCTGGCAATTACTAATGACATAATAAACACCTTCTGGCAATTAACACAGGCCCAAATTACCAAAAATGTTGCAAATTAATTAGGTTCATTTGTCTACATGACAGTGTACATTTGTCTAATGACGGTGTATATTTGTCTAATGACAGTGTACATTTGTCTCATGACGGTGTACATTTGTCTAATGACGGTGTACATTTGTCTACATGACGGTGTACGTTTGTCTACATGACAGTGTACATTTGTGTACATGACAGTGTACATTTGTCTACATGACAGTGTACATTTGTCTACATGACGGTGTACATTTGTCTACATGACAGTGTACATTTGTCTACATGACACAGTACATTAGTCCACATGACATTTTAATTTGTCTACGACCCGACCCGCATGCGTGTTTTGAGAATCACTGATTTACAACTTAATATGTTTCGACAAACGTCTTCGAACAGCATTCTTAAATATTTCATCATTCTCATACACAGTAACTGGAGACAAACAATACTAAAATGGTGCCAAACAATATTTGAGAGCCAACAAGTTCAGGTTGAAGATAATCTGAGATCCAGCATGGATGTCCATGAGGCACGGAATGTGAGACAACTAACTGGCAATCTAATGAGCTTTCTGTGGCTGTGGGTGGGGGCTGTGGGTGGGGGCTGTGAAATGAGTTGAATGTGGTTAGTCACGTACTTTGTTGTTGTGATATGGGATTGGATAGCTTTATATTAAACTGTCTGTTGTGTAGCATTGAATAGATTGTAGCTTTATATTAAACTGTCTGTTATATTGGACTGAATAGATTGTAGCTTTATATTAAACTGTGTGTTATAT
The DNA here is from genome assembly GCA_021962125.1 of Bulinus truncatus. Taxonomy (NCBI): domain Eukaryota; kingdom Metazoa; phylum Mollusca; class Gastropoda; family Planorbidae; genus Bulinus; species Bulinus truncatus. Next base: position 2,643,155 of record JAGDYQ010000058.1, on the reverse strand, counting down.
TGGATTAAATAGAGTGTAGCTTTATATTAAACTGTCTGTTATATTGGATTAAATAGAGTGTAGCTTTATATTAAACTGTCTGTTATGTTGCATTGAATAGATCGTAGCTTTATATTAAACTGTCTGTAATATTGGAATGAATAGATTGTAGCTTTATATTAAACTGTGTGTTATGTTGCATTGAATAGATTGTAGCTTTATATTAAACTGCCTGTGATATTTGATTGAATAGAATGTAGCTTTATATTAAACTGTCTGTTATATTAGATTGAATAGATTGTAGTTTTATATTAAACTATATTTTATAATAGAATAAATAGATTGTAGCTCTATTGGAAAGATTCAACAAAATGTATATTTAAAATATACAAAGTGTTCAGCTGAATCTATTGTGTGTTTTATGTTTGGATGTACGTACAAAATATGTCTATATGTATTACTATGTTTGATGTTTGTACAAGTCATGTCTGTATGTATCACTATGTTTTAATGTATGACTTGCGGTGTCGTCATTCTACTGTCAGTGACAAATGATTCAATGCTCACCCCCCCGCCCCCCAAGCCCGGCTGTAGCCCGGCTGTAGCCCTAGACACATAATATAATTTAAAGAACTTTGACTGGGCAACATTAGACTGGAGGGGACAGAAGAGGTCCAGGTTAGACAAAAAAAAAATCATAATTTGTTTCGTCTTACCAAATAAGAAAAAAATAATTGAAAAACACATGACAAAATGTAGCACTAACCTGCTATTTCTAAACATATGACAAAATGTAGCAGTAACCTGCTATTTCTAAACACATGACAAAATGTAGCAATAACCTGCTATTTCTACAACATGACTAAATGTAGCAATAATCTGCTATTTCTATAAACACATGATAAAATGTAGTACTAACTTGCTAATTCTAAACGTGTGCGATTTTAACGTGAGTAGATTTCATAAGACAAAAAATAATTATTTATTTTCGCCCTCCAATTTAAAAAAAAATTCGGTAAAATACAGACTGAATGTACTGATTAGCAATTTGTTTAAATGATTTGCTTGCATTTTTTTCGTTTTCCCTCACACATGAAAATTGAAAACATTATGTTACAACAACTAGCATAGATACAACAATAATTACAACAACTAGCATAGATACACCAATAACTACAACAACTAGCATAGATACAACAATAACTACAACAACTAGCATAGATACAACAATAACTACAACAACTAGCATAGATACAACAATAACTACAACAACTAGCATAGATACAACAATAACTACAACAACTAGCATAGATACAACAATAACTACAACAACTAGCATAGATACAACAATAACTACAACAACTAGCATAGATACAACAATAACTACAACAACTAGCATAGATACACCAATAACTACAAAAACTAGCATAGATACAACAATAACTACAACAACTAGTATAGATACAACTATAACTACAACAACTAGCATAGATACAACAATAACTACAACAACTAGCATAGATACAACAATAACTACAACAACTAGCATAGATACACCAATAACTACAAAAACTAGCATAGATACAACAATAACTACAACAACTAGTTTAGATACAACAATATCTACAACAACTAGCATAGATACACCAATAACTACAACAACTAGCATAGATACAACAATAAGTACAAAAGACTAGCATAGATACACCAATAGCTAAAAGAACTAGCATAGATACAAAACTAACTACAACAACTAGCATAGTTACAACAATAACTACAACAACTAGTATAGATACAACAATAACTACAACAACTAGCATAGATACACCAATAACTACAACAACTAGCATAGATACACCAATAAATACAACAACTAGCATAGATACAACAATAACTACAACAACTAGCATAGATACAACAATAACTACAACAACTAGCATAGAGACAAAAATAACTACAACAACTAGCATAGATACAACAATAAGTACAAAAAACTAGCATAGATACAACAATAAGTACAAAAAACTAGCATAGATACAACAATAAGTACAAAAAACTAGCATAGATACAACAATAAGTACAAAAAACTAGCATAGATACAACAATAAGTACAAAAAACTAGCATAGATACAACAATAAGTACAAAAAACTAGCATAGATACAACAATAAGTACAAAAAACTAGCATAGATACAACAATAAGTACAAAAAACTAGCATAGATACAACAATAAGTACAAAAAACTAGCATAGATACAACAATAAGTACAAAAAACTAGCATAGATACACCAATAAGTACAAAAAACTAGCATAGATACACCAATAAGTACAAAAAACTAGCATAGATACAACAATAACTACAACAACTAGCATAGATACAACAATAACTACAACAACTAGCATAGATACAACAATAACTACAACAACTAGCATAGATACAACAATAACTACAACAACTAGCATAGATACAACAATAACTACAACAACTAGCATAGATACAACAATAACTACAACAACTAGCATAGATACAAAAATAACTACTACAAGTAGCTTAGATACAGCAATGACAGCAATGACTACAAAAACACAAAACTGATGTATATATCAATGGGGTACATGTAAATAGTGCACATATAACTGGTGCACATACAATTGGTGCAATATAACTGGTGCAATATAACTGGTGCAATATAACTCGTGTAAAAGTTTATGTGCATTTCATTTTTCGAAGCAAATTTAGGTCGATTGAAGGTGCAGAAAGAGAGACTGTGTAAAGTATAAAGTTGGGGTTTGGTGGGGCCATTCCGAAGTCGGGACCCAGGGCGTACACAGTGAACCGGTTGTTAAGTCCACTTCTGTCCTTGAGTGTCCAGTTAACCGGCTGTTAAGTCCACTTCTGTCCTTGAGTGTCCTGTGAACCGGCTGTTAAGTCCACTTCTGTCCTTGAGTGTCCTGTGAACCGGCTGTTAAGTTCACTTCTCTCCATGAGTGTCCAGTGAACCGGCTGTTAAGTTCACTTCTGTCCTTGAGTGTCCAGTGAACCCGCTGTTAAGTTCACTTCTGTCCTTGAGTGTCCAGTGAACCCGCTGTTAAGTTCACTTCTGTCCGTGAATGTCCTGTGAACCGGCTGTTAAGTCCACTTCTGTCCTTAAGTGTCCAGTGAACCCGCTGTTAAGTTCACTTCTGTCCTTGAGTGTCCAGTGAACCCGCTGTTAAGTTCACTTCTGTCCGTGAATGTCCAGTGAACCAGCTGTTAAGTTCACTTCTGTCCGTGAGTGTCCAGTGAGCCGGCTGTTAAGTCCACTTCTGTCCGTTTCAAACTATCAGACGTGATCTTGTGCAATATAAAAACAAGTTTTATTTTTCTAAACAATTTGTTTCCTATTTCTCATTGAATGTTTTCTTCAAACCTTCACCTAGACTGACAGTTGGCAGAGACAGGCTGTCACAAATGTGAAAAGTTTCTTGAAATTTGTCACGAGGAAAAAATATCTTGATTACTTCAGCCCATACTTTATAATTAATTGGAAACAAACATTTAATTCTCTCCTGCTTAAATTTTTATGAAATTAAAAAGCAATATCAGCAGTTGTATGTCATTATGTCAGCCGTTATATGTCATTATGTCAGCCATTATATCTGCCATAATGTCTGTCATTATATCTGTCATTATATCTGTCATTATATCTGTCATTATATCTGTCATTATATCTGTCATTATATCTGTCATTATGTCTGCCATAATGTCTGTCATTATATCTGCCATTAAATCTGTCATTATATCTGTCATTATATCTGTCATTATGTCTGCCATAATGCCTGTCATTATATCTGCCATTAAATCTGTCATTATATCTGCTATAATGTATGTCATTTTATCTGTCATTATGTCTGCCATAATGTCTGTCATTATATATGCCATTATATCTGTCATTATGTCTTCCATAATGTCTGTTATTATATCTGTCATTATGTCTACCATAATGTCTGTCATTATATCTGCCATTATGTCTGCCATAATGTCTGTCATTATATCTGTCATGAAACAAATCTCTTTGTTTTTCCCATCAGTCTAACTTTTTTTTTCTTTCAATTTGAAACATTATCAATGGATTAAAATATTTTCACCTTTATTATAAAAATAGTGCCAGTCGTCTGTCCATCAATATTTTAAACTGAGATCCAGGTACACAATGTTTGAGATAATGGTAATACCTGCGTTAACACGTATAAGATCTGGTCTATAATTGCAGACCAATAGCCGACTAGTTCAGGCATTACATTCATACCAGGACATCATTTGATGATGACCAAGATATGTCACAAAAAACACACATATATACAAAAAAAAATCGTTTACAAAATGACTTTTTTTTTGTTTTGTCTATTTTTATTGAGTGTGGGGTAATCTGCGAATTCACTGTAAACATGGAATTTTACCTCTCAGATCATATAAACCACTATGGGACGGTATTATTCATCCACACTATAGCCAATGTGCAATGACCATGGAGGCACCTCGGGAGACAATGGAGGGAACTATAAACATGACCTGAAAAATTCCACTGGTCCTCTCTGCGGAGATCAAACGAGAGGCCGTAAGGTCAAAAGACCCCCACGGTCATCCGTCCCCTCCAGGGGGTAACACAGAGAGTGCCCCAATTGGTTAGAGGCTGTCAGGTCTCCAGACATTCTGAGTGCGTGAATGAAGTACATTGAGACAGATGTACCAATGAATTCCATGTTAGAAATGGCCATTAAACTAAACCGACCTAGAATTCTTTGTAACAGATCCCATGTTGGAGATGGCCATTAAACAAAACCGACCTAGAATTCTTTGTAACAGATCCCATGTTGGAGATGGCCATTAAACTAAACCGACCTGGAATTCTTTGTAACAGATCCCATGTTGGAGATGGCCGTAAAACTAAACCGACCTAGAATTCTTTGTAACAGATCCCCTGTTGGAGATGGCCATTAAACAAGACCGACCTAGAATTCTTAGTAACAGATCCCATGTTGGAAATGGCGGTTAAACAAAGCCGACCTAGAATTCTTAGTAACAGATCCCATGTTGGAAATGGCGGTTAAACAAAGCCGACCTAGAATTCTTTGTAACAGATCCCATGTTGGAAATGGCGGTTAAACAAAGCCGACCTAGAATTCTTTGTAACAGATCCCATGTTGGAAATGGCGGTTAAACAAAGCCGACCTAGAATTCTTTGTAACAGACCCCATGTTGGAGATGGCGTTTAAACAAAGCCGACCTATAATTCTTTGTAACAGATCCCATGTTGGAGATGGCGGTTAAACAAAGCCGACCTAGAATTCTTTGTAACAGACCCCATGTTGGAGATGGCGGTTAAACAAAGCCGACCTAGAATTCTTTGTAACAGACCCCATGTTGGAGATGGCCGTTAAACAAAGCCGACTTCGCGTTCCGTTTCTGTCAAAATTGACCATTTAAAAATGTCTTCATGAAGAACCATACTTGTGTTTTAGTCCACAAACTAACATCGTACGATATACTCAGCCATGGGTGAAGTGTCCACCTATAGTTGTGATGTAGATCACTTGGTCAAATGTCAAAGTAGTCACAACTGTTGAGTCCAGCTGCTCTCTGTACACACCACCATCACTGCGTTCACAAAGACCAATGATGACGATATAAATAGCCTGCCACGTCTGGGACTCGAACCATTGACCAATGCTGCATACAAGACTACTACTATTAAATATCAACAAGATGCACAATGCTATTAAATAAGTACAAGATGGGGAATGCTATTAAATATCAACAAGATATATAAAGTTTGCTTTATGTCTGTGGTCAACAATAGGTGGTCCGTGGATCATTATTGGCCCATGAGAGAATTTAACTCGTCAGTAGAAGAAAATATACACAATCTTCAAAAATCGATTGAGTCAGTATTAAATCATAGTTACTGAAATAAATTAACTTAATAAAAACCAATGTTGCTATTTTTTTAACTCGTCGTTCCTGTTACTGAAACGGCAGGTGGACACAAAATTTCAGTAGCTGAGAAGAATTCCAGACTTAAACTAATCAATGTTTCATTCAGGCTTATGTTTACTGTTCATATCTAAATGTTTAATTTTAGAAATCCTTCTTTTCAGTTTATGATAATGTAAGTCAGGGGTAAACTGTTGATATCATAACAAGGGCATAACTCGTTTGTTGAACACCCAAGTTTACAATGTTGGTAATCTGCCCCTTGCCTGTGTTTATCTTGTTATTGTGAGGTTGCGGGAGAAAGTTCTCTGAGGTATTTCTCTTATCTGGCATGTTGTTACCACCTCCTCATCACCCCTCACCCCTTGGCCTTTAATTTATTGCCAGGTACCGTATCTAATGTCGACCAAACTTCTGAGCACAAATTTCACTAACAGGATTTAAATTAAGAGCAAATACGAGCAAGTTTAAAAAAAAAAGACATATGGTACAACTTAAAGTGTTAAAACATTCTGGTATATCTGTAAGTCATTATCTTTTATTTATCTTAACGTAAATTATTCTATAATTGCATATTTATCTAGATAAAGATTTATTCAGTTAACAATCTTATTTTTCTACCATTTATTCTAAATATCTTTATACCTATTGTCTTATAATTTTTATAGTTACCAATGTTTCTATCTTGCTGTCAATGTTTATGAATATCTAATTGATAATATATCCTTGAATCTATTAATCTATCTCATAATTTATTCATGAATCTATTTATCTATCTATGTGATAATCTATCCAAGCACATATTTATCTATCCATCTATCTATCTACTTATCTATCTATCCATCTATCAGATAATATATTCATGTATCTATCTATCTATCTATCTGATATTCTATCCATCTATCTATTTATCTATGTTTCTCTTCATCATTCCTTTCTGGAATATTTCTGTTTGTCGATTGTTTAAAATTAGATATAAAAGTATGGTGATACATTTGTTCATTGATTACAGAAGGACTGGTCAGCTGAGCGTGAAATTTGAGTAAACAACTAAAATATTATTTAACTGTTCACTGTTCGCACAGTTGAATCCGCTCATACAACTAAAACAAATTGATTTTGATACTGATAATATATACAAATCCAATATTGATTCATTCTTATTTGAGTGACTTGAAACAGAATACATTTTTTATTGGCTAGATGCCGCTAGAATATGGTAAAATTTATAACCAGGCAATCAACGGCTGTAACATCGCCATTATGGGATCTTTCAGTATCGTCTAAATATGTTGGCTTTATGTTATACAATCATTTGACATTCTACCTCGTTATTCTTTATTGTATAGATCCGTTTGACATTCTACCTCGTTATTCTTTATTGTATAGACCCATTTGACATTCTACCTCGTTATTCTTTATTGTATAGATCCGTTTGACATTCTACCTCGTTATTCTTTATTGTATAGACCCATTTGACATTCTACCTCGTTATTCTTTATTGTATAGATTCGTTTGACATTCTACCTCGTTATTATTTATTGTATAGACCCATTTGACATTCTACCTCGTTATTCTTTATTGTATAGATCCGTTTGACATTCTACCTCGTTATTCTTTATTGTATAGACCCATTTGACACTCTACTTCGTTATTTCTAAGCAACTGTGCTATTTGTTGTTTGAACAAGATTTGATAAATTAGTTTTAATTTTAAAAAAAACTGTATTGAAAATTGTGTCCGTGATTTGTATTGATTCCATACCACACAATTTAATGTGAAATGATTTAGAGCGATTGTTTTATAAATGGTTTGAGGGAAAATACATTGTTGCTTCTAGAACTTTCGCACTCAAGTTGTCAGTGGATGGGAGAGGGGGGGTCATACATACCTTGGCGTTTTGTCTGAGGTGTGGAGAGTCATGTCACATGATTTCATTTGTAAACATTAACAACTATCCACCGGCGGCGGAACGAAATATTTTAAGGGGGTGGGGGGGGGGGGGCAAGCCAAAATTCAAGGGGGGGGGGTGGGCGCTGCCCCCCTTGAAAATTTAAGGAGGGGCAAGACATAATGTGACCGAAAGACATATTTTACCCCCTTAATTCTATAATAGAATATAGTAATTCTGTAGCAAGTATTTAATCGATATTATTAAAAAATAATATATATAAAAAAAATGAATATTGGGCACCTCTGTCGTCAACTGATTCGTAATGTCAGTTTGTTTACAAATTTAATAGTGAAATTAGATCAGAAAATTGCAGATGATTATCATGAATGATGATGAATATGAAACCGGAAACGGGAAACTCAATAAACAAAAAGTAATTTATGAAAAGATAATAAATAATTGTATGTTCTTTAAAAATTACATTTGCCGTCATTCGGTAAATGGCAATACTTCTCTATACTTATAAAACGCATTGGCTATATGTCTGTCTGTTCCCTTAAAACTCAAGATCCAGACAACCAAAGAACGTGAAATTTGATACACGCAGTGGCGCAACCGGGGGGGGGGGCGGGGGGCTCGCCCCCCTCAGGCCAAATCATCAATACATAATTTACGTCAAAATGTTACAAAAAAGACTGTCAAACTGTCAAACTGTCAAACTGTCAAACTGTCAAACTGTCAAACTGTCAAACTGTCAAACTGTTAAACTGTCAAACTGTCAAACTGTCAAACTGTTAAACTGTCAAACTGTCAAACTGTTAAACTGTCAAACTGTCAAACTGTTAAACTGTCAAACTGTCAAACTGTTAAACTGTCAAACTGTTAAACTGTCAAACTGTCAAACTGTCAAACTGTCAAACTGTCTTTTTTCAATATGTGAGTCCCCCCCCCCCGCATTTTTTGCTGGTTGCGCCACTGGGTACACGTACACAAAATTACATGGGGAATGTTCTTGAACAGGTTCCGTTCCATCTCAATGGGTACTTTATTTGTAATTAATTATTTTGGATATCAAAGACATGAAAATTGGCAAACTTTTACCCCGATTTCAGGTTTTACATAGCTAACTTACTATAAATATGATCGGTACGGGGAACCAAATATCACATTACTTACTACATTATTACATTCCATTCCTTCATCCATAGGAATTGTCATCTTTTGCTACAGTCATGCCTAAGAGAGAGAGAGAGAGGGAGAGAGGGAGGGAAACAGGGAGGGAGGGAAAGAGGGAGGGAGAGAGAGGGGGAGGGAGGGAGAGAGGGGGAGGGAGGGAAAGAGGGAAAGAGGGAGGGAGGGGAGGGAGAGAGAGAGAGGAACTGCCAAAAATGTTGTGTATCACATTGCTTTAAGATAAATGTACCCTTTTATTGCATGAAAATAAACCCTTTTTTTATACGCGTCTTATTTTAAATCTTAATTAAACGTCAAATTATACGTCCTTTCTGTACCTACACCTTAAATCGTATGTCTGATTCAATGATACTATCGAGGATAAAATATATCCACATCTAGATAGTCTAGTCTAGAAAGGCTAATCTTGTTAGTCTAGTCTAGAAAGTCTATTTAGTCTGGATAGTCTAGTCAAGTTAGTCTAATCTAAATGTCTAGTATAGATAGTCTAGTCTAGTTAGTCTAATCTAGATGTCTAGTCTAGATAGTCTAGTCTAGTTAGTCTGATCTAGATGTCTAGTCTAGATAGTCTGGTCTAGATTGTCAAGTCTAAATGGTCGAGTTATTTTAAAATGAAATCGTTATCTATATAATATATCTATTTGGTTTTCTTTCAATTAAATGTTGGTAATTTGATATATTCAATTTTTTTTCATGTATTTCTCGATCATTCTTTTGCTAAAAAACGTTTGTATCTGTGTGTGTGTAAATATTAAAATGACATTCGAACATTTTCCCATCAATGGCTGTCATCTACCACACCAATTAAGGAATTTATATTATTACTCATTCGGTTTACATTTCATCACTTCTGTTTACATCATTGTACTTCATTACTAGCTTGAGTAACATAAAAGTTAATTTGTCATGAACTTAAACGTCAATAGTAAATAGAAACAAGTCATGAACATAAACGTCAACTGAAACTTGTCATGAACATAAACGTCAACTGGAACTTGTCATGAACATAAACGTCAAATTAAATAGAAACAAGTCATGAACATAAACGTCAACTGAAACTTGTCATGAACATAAACGTCAACTGAAACTTGTCATGAACATAAACGTCAACTGAAACTTGTCATGAACATAAACGTCAACTGAAACTTGTCATGAACATAAACGTCAACTGAAACTTGTCTTGAACATAAACGTCAACTGAAACTTGTCATGAACATATGCGTCAACTGAAACAAGTCATGAACATATGCGTCAACTGAAACTTGTCATGAAAATAAACGTCAATAGTGAACAGAAACTTGAAATCAATATAAACTTGACACTGTATCGAAATGGAGACACATTGCAACATTCCCTCAGTCAAATGAACGCGCGCTGTTACTGTAAAAATAAGTCGGGTAAATGTCACGGGAGGATAATTAAAAGCATTAACACCAGTGGAGCCATCTAGCGACGTGTCGGCACAACACGGTGGCTCAACACGGTGGCTCAACACGGTGGCACAACACGGTGGCACAACACGGTGGCTCAACACGGTGGCTCAACACGGTGGCTCACCATACAGACATATGGCATGTCAACAGTGTCATGAATTGCACAAATAAAAAAGAGGAGGGAAAAAAAAAACACAGCAAGTACATAAAAGGTAAATACAGAAACCCAAGGCGAATTCAGTATCAGTTGCTGTATTGTTGACAAACAAATTTAATCAGCTGTGACTATTCTGTTCTAATGCTGCACCTGTAATGTAATAGTCTTTTTGAAAAGAACTAACGACATTACAAGCACTACATTTACTACATGATTTAGTATTTCGATATTGTTACGAAATCTGTGTATCCAGTTTATCTTGATGATGGTAAAGATGGTGGAGTCTTATAAATTTGCCTAGAACTTGGTCACTCTACTTTGAATAGATTTGTATTAGATATAGCCTATCTATTTTAAATAAGGTGTCATTTAAATTGAACGGTTTCTTATAAATTTGGTGGTGTCTTTTGTGTTTTATATAGACAACTGTAATTTTTGTAAAATTAGATTTTGTCTATTTTAAAAATAGGTTCTTTAATAATGTCTGTTTCTCATGTATTGTTTGTTTCCTTAAGTCTCACCTTTATATAGTTACTAGTAAACATCTAACATGTATATATATATATATATATATATATATATGTGTGTGTGTGTGTGTGTGTGTGTGTGTGTGTGTGTGTGTGTTTATACGTGTGTATGATTAATGTTTTTAAACTTATTATACAACATAATGTTTGACACTTTCTTCTATCAGCTGTCAACATCATGCATACACTATAACAGCTGTCTACATCATGCATACACTATAACAGCTGTCTACATCATGCATACACTATAACAGCTGTCTACATCATGCATACACTATAACACATAACATCGCACTCTAAGTATTTCATTTTATCTCATCCAGTGACATGTACAGCCACTGAACCAAATATAATCAAACCTGTCATCAACTCTCATCAAACTTAATTAATAACATAAGGAATAAAAACAGATTTCTCTTTGAAGTCCCTATTTTGTTCGACAACTAGTACTCAGTGTAACCTACTTTACAACTAGTACTCAGTGTAACCTACTTTACAACTAGTGCTAAGTGTAACCTACTTTACAACTAGTACTCAGTGTAACCTACTTTACAACTAGTAATCAGTGTAACCTACTTTGCAACTGGTACTCAGTGTAACCTACTTTACAACTGGTACTCAGTGTAACCTACTTTACAACTAGTACTCAGTGTAACCTACTTTACAACTAGTACTCATGTAACCCTACTTTACAACTAGTACTCAGTGTAACCTACTTTACAACTAGTACTCAGTGTAACCTACTTTACAACTAGTACTCAGTGTAACCTACTTTACAACTAGTACTCAGTGTAACCTACTTTACCGAAGGAAGGGTCGTGCGGCCACACAGGGCGCCGTACCAGTAAAGGGCGTCGAAAGAGCTGTGTTAAATGTTCTTCCATTTTTCAGATTGGGAGAAGGGCGACGAAAATCTCCCTCACACAGTTCGCCAAAATACCTTAACATGACTCTGTTACCCTATTATTGCAGTGAGGGGTAGAAGATAGTGTTAAGTGACTGAGTGAAGTACTCTTTCAATAGTTCGTGACGACTAAACATCTTTACATACATTGGCTCCATATTTAAATATTTCACACCCAATTTATTTGTATATTAAATATATTCGTAAATATATTTATTATTACACCCCCACCCCCAACCAAAAAGTCTCGAATACACTTATTTTTGTGCTGTTATTACCCTCAGACTGGCTACATCCGTAATTGCGTGAATTGCGATACCGATTATAATCATGACGGACGATTACTGTGGGACTTTTCCACGTGCCAGCCGGAAGCACTGTGACAGATGATGGAGATTTGAATTGGCAACTTTTCACTCGGGATTCTCTCCTCCAGCGAGACGCGGAGCAGTGCGCGAGGACTGGCGATATCTTTTATCTAAAAGGAATCGAAGCCAACATGCCATTGTTAGTAGCAATACTTGGAGGGCGAACAAGCTCCCCCACCCTCCCGCACCCTCTTTTACTTCCCCTCTCTCGTCTTCCCCCCCTGCCCAGCCAGTGAGACTGGCTCAGCAACAAGGTAGAGAGCTCAAGGTTTTGAGTTTTGGTGGCTTGACACGGAGTGGCTTCCCCTTGAAGGTTACGGCGGTTTAGCCCTGCTTGATTAAGTCCCGTTATTAAAAAAAAAAGAGAGAGAGAGATCAGGCAGCTTATATATATACATGTAATCTGTCTGAAAGCTGCATGCCAAACTAGTCAATCAGGATTTTGTTGGCAAATTAATGTTATTAATTGTACACACACGCACACATGCACAAAAAACAAGTTTAGCTTGAGATTTCATCCATGGATATTTGTTTTATTCTAAGAATTCAAATTTGATGTGAAATATCGCAACAATTCTGTAACTTATCAACTGAAGGTCAGTAACAATTCTCTTACTGTGAATAGCAAAAATAAAAAAAAAATATTTTAACTTTTTTTGTTGTTATCATTAGTTACGTTAACATAGTAAATAAACGATCATCCATTAGCTAATAATCATTGTACTCGATACTACCCATGTGGCTATAATAACGATGTATTATACTCGATACTACCCATGTCGCTATAATAACGATGCATTATGCTCGATACTACCCATGTGGCTATAATAACGATGCACTATACTCGATACTGCCCATGTGGCTATAATAACGATGCATTATACTCGATACTACCCATGTGGCTATAATAACGATGTATTATACTTGATACTACCTCATGCTGCTATTTTAATGATACATAATACTCGATACTGTCCATGTTGACGAATCGTTGTACTCGATACTGTCCATGATGTCAAAGGCAGAGCCATGTCACTTCCTCACCTTAATTTTCCTTTTGTCTTGAGTCGAAATGTATATTTCTACGACTGATTCCATCCACCGCCAATTGAACCTTTCTTTGGTCAACTAACTAAACAGTAAACAATCTTATCTTCCTGATAGTGTATGGTGTAAACTTAAATCACGTGTGATCTCATCTGCCCCCTTCCCTTCCCCCCCGTCTCGTCACGTGACCACACCCAGGTGTCTGGTCCAGTGACTCAGTTCAACAGGTGAATCTAGACTGCCAGATTTTGTTATTTTTATAGCAGGATCTGGAAAACCGTAGTCTTACGAAACGTTCCATGTCAAACATGTTGGTTTATACCAAGTTATAGTGATGGGGGGTGTGTACATGACAAACATGTTGGTTTATACCAAGTTATAGTGATGGGGGGGGTGTGTACATGACAAACATGTTGGTTTATACCAAGTTATAGTGATAGGGGTGTGTCCATGCCAAACATGTTGGTTTATACCAAGTTATAGTGGTGGGGGTGTGTCCATGTCAAACGTGTTGGTTTATACCAAGTTATAGTGATGGGGGTGTGTCCATGTCAAACGTGTTGGTTTATACCAAGTTATAGTGATGGGGGTGTGTCCATGCCAAACATGTTGGTTTATACCAAGTTATAGTGATGGGGGTGTGTCCATGTCAAACGTGTTGGTTTATACCAAGTTATAGTGATGGGGGTGTGTCCATGTCAAACGTATTGGTTTATACCAAGTTATAGTGATGGGGGTGTGTCCATGTCAAACGTGTTGGTTTATACCAAGTTATAGTGATGGGGGTGTGTACATGCCAAACATGTTGGTTTATACCAAGTTATAGTGATGGGGGTGTGTCCATGCCAAACGTGTTGGTTTATACCAAGTTATAGTGATGGGGGTGTGTCCATGCCAAACATGTTGGTTTATACCAAGTTATAGTGATGGGGGTGTGTCCATGCCAAACGTGTTGGTTTATACCAAGTTATAGTGATGGGAGGAGGTCAACAATGTATGTAAATAACTTAACAAAGACATCATAAGTAGGAGAGTTAACAAACACTACAGTTCAGATAGAAAAATCCGTTACAATTGTAAACAAGTATGTAAGTTTCTTCCTTGTAGAGAGGTGTGCAGTAAGCATAAGTACCTTGATTGTGTAGAGTAACTAGGATAAAAAGTGGCGGTACTATTGTAAACAACTAGTTACGTCTATCACATACTTTCTAGTGACTTGTATAAAATGGCATATGTACTGCTGTACAATGACTAAGATACAATCTAATAACATCGTTCTACAGTAACTAAGGTAAATCTAATAGCATCATTATACAGTGACTAAGGTAAATCTAATAACACCTTTGTACAGTGACTATGATAAGTCTAGTATCTCATTTAACTCCATTGAATTGGTAAACCACCATTATTCATATTATACTGTAACTAGAAATAGATGTACCCTGCAAAACCTTTGCATAGAGTTATATTCCCTTAGGTTTGATCAGTAGGCTAGGTTATTTTTGGTTTCGGACTGATCCGATTTTTTCATGAGTTTTTATTATAGTGTTCACGTTTGACAATTTTTAACTGGAATACTGTTATATTAATTCTTTACTTTCGATTTAACGCAGAACCCATACCGCTGTTATTTATATACATTAGTAGACAATTTAAGTACATCTCCACTGTATAGTGGTCTTAATATTCTACCAGTTACACTGGACTGACCTTAAATAACTGTATCTGCAGTATCCATCTACCAGTTTCAATGGACTGACCTTAAATAACTGTATCTGCAGTATCCATCTGCCAGTTACACTGGGCTGACCTTAAATAACTGCATCTGCAGTATCCATCTGCCAGTTACACTGGGCTGACCTTAAATAACTGCATCTGCAGTATCCATCTACCAGTCACAATGGACTGACCTTAAATAACTGTTTCTGCAGTATCCATCTGCCAGTTACACTGGGCTGACCTTAAATAACTGTATCTGCAGTATCCATCTACCAGTCACACTGAACTGACCTTAAATAACTGTATCTGCAGTATCCATCTGCCAGTTACACTGGGCTGACCTTAAATAACTGTATCTGCAGTATCCATCTACCAATCACACTGGACTGACCTTAAATAACTGTATCTGCAGTATCCATCTACCAGTCACAATGGACTGACCTTAAATAACTGTATCTGCAGTATCCATCTGCCAGTTACAATGGACTGACCTTAAATAACTGTATCTGCAGTATCCATCTACCAGTCACACTGAACTGACCTTAAATAACTGTATCTGCAGTATCCATCTGCCAGTTACACTGGGCTGACCTTAAATAACTGTATCTGCAGTATCCATCTACCAGTCACAATGGACTAACCTTAAATAACTGTATCTGCAGTATCCATCTACCAGTCACACTGAACTGACCTTAAATAACTGTATCTGCAGTATCCATCTGCCAGTTACACTGGGCTGACCTTAAATAACTGTATCTGCAGTATCCATCTACCAGTCACACTGGACTGACCTTAAATAACTGTATCTGCAGTATCCATCTACCAGTCACAATGGACTGACCTTAAATAACTGTATCTGCAGTATCCATCTGCCAGTTACAATGGACTGACCTTAAATAACTGTATCTGCAGTATCCACCTACCAGTCACACTGAACTGACCTTAAATAACTGTATCTGCAGTATCCATCTGCCAGTTACACTGGGCTGACCTTAAATAACTGTATCTGCAGTATCCATCTACCAGTCACAATGGACTAACCTTAAATAACTGTATCTGCAGTATCCATCTACCAGTCACAATGGACTGACCTTAAATAACTGTATCTGCAGTATCCATCTACCAGTCACAATGGACTGACCTTAAATAACTGTATCTGCAGTATCCATCTACCTGTCACAATGGACTAACCTTAAATAACTGTATCTGCAGTATCCGTCTACCAGTTACACTGGACTGACCTTAAATAACTGTATCTGCAGTATCCATCTACCAGTCACAATGGACTGACCTTAAATAACTGTATCTGCAGTATCCGTCTACCAGTCACAATGGACTGACCGTAAATAACTGTATCTGCAGTATCCGTCTACCAGTTACACTGGACTGACCTTAAATAACTGTATCTGCAGTATCCATCTACCAGTCACACTGGACTGACCTCAAATAACTGTATCTGCAGTATCCATCTACCAGTCACACTGGACTGACCTCAAATAACTGTATCTGCAGTATCCATCTACCAGTCACAATGGACTGACCTTAAATAACTGTATCTGCAGTATCCATCTACCAGTTACACTGGGCTGACCTTAAATAACTGTATCTGCAGTATCCATCTACCAGTCACACTGAACTGACCTCAAATAACTGTATCTGCAGTATCCATCTACCAGTCACACTGGACTGACCTTAAATAACTGTATCTGCAGTATCCATCTACCAGTCACAATGGACTGACCTTAAATAACTGTATCTGCAGTATCCATCTGCCAGTTAAACTCGGCTGGCCTTAAATAACTGTATCTGCAGTATCCATCTACCAGTCACAATGGACTGACCTTAAATAACTGTATCTGCAGTATCCATCTACCAGTCACAATGGACTGACCTTAAATAACTGTATCTGCAGTATACATCTACCAGTTACACTGGACTGACCTTAAATAACTGTATCTGCAGTATACATCTACCAGTTACACTGGGCTGACCTTAAATAACTGTATCTGCAGTATCCATCTACCAGTTACACTGGAATGACCTTAAATAACTGTATCTGCAGTATCCATCTACCAGTCACAATGGACTGACCTTAAATAACTGTATCTGCGGTATCCATCTGCCAGTCACAATGGACTGACCTTAAATAACTGTATCTGCGGTATCCGTCTACCAGTCACAATGGACTGACCTTAAATAACTGTATCTGCAGTATCCATCTACCAGTCACAATGGACTTACCTTAAATAACTGTATCTGCAGTATCCGTCTACCAGTTACACTGGAATGACCTTAAATAACTGTATCTGCAGTATCCATATAATTGACGCACTTGAGTTACAAATAATATTGCGATGTAATTACTTCAGTTACATTTTATATGTCATGTGATAGACAATGTTACAACTACAAAAACACATGTTTGAAATAGGAGATTCTCCCTGAATGTCTTCATGTCATCTAAATGTCATGAGGTTGAGATGCCTAGATTATCCTAATTATTGCAAACATCTGTGAGTACATAATTTGTATCTGGGGGGGGGGCAACATTTTGTATCCGACAAACTGAATCTCACGCACGGCAAATGAAAACTTTGTATCGACACATGTGTCCGTAGATCTGAGCAATAACGTTTGTGTGTATACTTATAGTGGTATTTCTGGACAAAGAGCTGTGACAGTTTGTATGTAGATCTGAACAAAGAAATGTGATAGTTTGTTTGTAGATCTGAACAAAGAAATGGGACAGTTTGTTCGTAGAGATTAACAAAGAGCTGTTACGGTTTGTACACTCATACATTGGTAATTGTAAACAATTATTGTAATTTGCTTATATACACATTAGTAGATCAGAGCAAAGAATTTTGTGTAATTAATACATTGGTAGCTGTGAACCAAAACAGTGTGGGTCCAAAAATATAATTAGACTTGAACAAAGAGCTTTACGTTCATATCTATTAATCTATATTTCTATCTATCTATCTATTTATCTACCTCTATATCAATATATCTATATTTATATTGAAATCAAAGAAATTTGTGTGCATTCATAGAGTGGTAGATCTGAAAGTAAATAAATATGTTGATAAATCTGACCAATCAGATCTCACATTTTAGTTTTTGTGTATAAAAAAACAAAAGAATAAACAACGACTGGAAGTTAAGTAATCTAGATATTGCGTGGTCCGATAAGTTGAGAAAATCTCACACCTAATGGCTACTTATGTCCAGTACTTTAAATAGGTCAATAGTGGAATGGACTGAAAATATGACTTACATAATGTTGGTCTGTATCACCATAATGTTGGTCTGTATCACCATAATGTTGGGCTGTATCACCATAATGTTGGGCTGTATCACCATAATGTTGGGTTGTATCACCATAATGTTGGGCTGTATCACCATAATGTTGGGCTGTATCACCATAATGTTGGGCTGTATCATCATAATGTTGGGCTGTATCACCATAATGTTGGGCTGTATCACCACGATTATCTGTTCAACACATCTTTACCTATTCATCACATTTGCTTGTGATGTTCATTCAAGTAAAACATGTTTATCAGTTAGTCATTAATTTAGACATTAATTTTTCTAGTTGTAAAAAAAATAGATCAAACGTATGATCTGTTGTTGTTTTTTTAATTAAATATCTTTTTAATCTTTTATTTAACCTTCCTGGTATACGCCCATGAAACTTTGTGACAGTGTTTATTACAATAACTTTGTGACAGTGTTTATTAAAATAACTTTGTGACAGTGTTTATTAAAATAACTTTGTGACAGTGTTTATTAAAATAACTTTGTGACAATGTTAATTAAAATAACTTTGTGACAGTGTTTATTAAAATAACTTTGCGACAGTGTTTATTAAAATAACTTAGCGACAGTGTTTATTAAAATAACTTTGTGACAGTGTTTATTAAAATAACTTTGTGGCAGTGTTTATTAAAATAACTTCTTACAATGTATCACACAGACAGCACAAGTCGATGAGGAAATCTACATAACAATAGTGAACATCTCCCCCCGAGGGCCTAATCTCCTGGGACCCCCCCTCCCCTAGCATAATTATCACCTTGCCGCCGTCATCCGTAAGGTTTCAACAACTTTTTAGTATTCAAATGGGTGGGGTGGGGGGTAGGGGACCTGGTCAACTCAAACTGCTGCGTCTGATGGAAGGCAAAAAAAATTAAGTTTTTATTGATTTTCTTTTTTATTTTTCAAACAAGTTGAGAAAATTGAATTTTTGTTTTAAATGTCAATATACCACGTTAGAGTTGGACACATTGTACAAACACGTTAGAGCTGGACACATTGTACAAACACGTTAGAGCTGGACACATTGTAAAAACATGTAAGAGCTGGGCACATTGTACAAACATGTAAGAGCTGGGCACATTGTACAAACATGTAAGAGCTGGACACATTGTACAAACATGTAAGAGCTGGGCACATTGTACAAAAATGTTAGGGATGGACACATTGTACAAACATGTAAGGGCTAGACACATTGTACAAACGTGTAAGGGCTGGACACATTGTACAAACATGTTAGGGCTGGACACATTGTACAAATATGTAAGGGCTGGACACATTGTACAAACATGTTAGAGCTGGACACATTGTACAAACGTGTAAGGGCTGGACACATTGTACAAACGTGTAAGGGCTGGACACATTGTACAAACATGTAAGGGATGGACACATTGTACAAACATTTTAGAGCTGGACACATTGTACAAACGTGTTAGGGCTGGACACATTGTACAAACATTTTAGAGCTGCACACATTGTAGAAACATGTTAGAGTTTGAAACATCGTACAAACACGCTGACTTAACTTATTAAAAATGACTAAGTAGACCTCTTACTGAATTACTTGGTAAATCTTCAAGTATATTACTTAGTTGACCTCTTATTGAATCATTGGGTAAATTGTAAAGTGAATGACTTAGTAGACCTCTAATTGCATGATCTGTTAAATCTTATTGTGAAAAACGTAGTCAATCTCATTGTGAATGACTAAGTAGACATCTTATTGAATAACTCAGTAAATCTTAAAGTGAATATACATAGTTATATCTTATGAATGTATAGCTCCATATACAATTATTTGGGAATTTGGTAAGCTTGTGTCTACAAATGTACTATTTACATTGGGAATTTGGAAGGCTTATGTCTACAAATGTAATATTTAAATTGGGAATACGTAAAGCTTGTGTCTAGAAATGTACTATTTACATTGGGAATATGGAAAGCTTGTGTCTACAAATGTTCTATTTACATTAGGAATATGGAAAGCTTGTGTCTACAAAAGTAATATTTACATTGGGAGTATGGAAAGATTGTGTCTACAAATGTAATGATTACATTGGGAATATGGAAAGCTTGTGTCTACAAATGTAATGATTACATTGGGAATATGGAAAGCTTGTGTCTACAAATGTAATATTTACATTGAAATCTTAATAGAAATATTTACTTGGGATCGACTCTGTGAGTCTTTAGTTGGAAGATCCCATTTCACTCTTGGTCAAAAAGTGACAACAGTGCACGACTGAACGTGACACATCCTCCAATGTCAAATGATTACAAGTTATTTTTGATTTTCATTTTAACAGAGAATATGTGGCTCTATAGTACCATGCTATTTTTAATGATGGATTAGAATGTCAACAGCATCTAAGTTCACACATATTGTCATACTGTTGTAATAGTGAAATTTATAGTGAAATGTCAATTTAAAAAAGCAGCAAATAAGTTAAGACAGTCCATTCATTATATATTATTCATTTTAAAAGTTTCAATGTTTAAGAAACTGAATGGACTAAATTTGTCTCCTTTATAAAAAAATGACTTATAAAAACTCCAGTTGATGTTTCCTTTAGGAACTATTTCCCTGACAACACCAATTTATGTTTCCTTTATGAACAATATCTCTAACACAAATTGATGTTTCCTTTATGAACAATTTTACAGACATTACCAATTGAAGTTTCCCTTGTGAACAATATCTCTAACAACACCTATTGATGTTTCCTTCATGGGAATCTTTTTTTTTTCACCGACACGTAACGCTATATCCGTAACACCTGCCCCGCCCCTCAACCATTTCCTTTGACGTCATGCTGACTTCCTAAAGCACCTTAGACAAAGATATCTCACCCCTTTGATCATGTAATACTTATGTCTGTCCAGACTTGTGTCTGACCAGACTTGTGTCTGTCCAGACTTGTGTCTGACCAGACTTGTGTCTGTCCAGACTTGTGTCTGTCCAGACTTGTGTCTGTCCAGACTTGTGTCTGACCAGACTTGTGTCTGACTAGACTTGTGTTTGACCAGACTTGTGTCTGTCCAGATTTGTGTCTGTCCAGACTTGTGTCTGTCCAGACTTGTGTCTGACTAGACTTGCGTCTGTCCAGACTTGTGTCCGACCAGACGTTACTAGGTTGGCGGTTGTCAGTGACCTCATTTTGGTGTAATATTAAGTAAATGGTCAGTAGTTGCTAATTTCATGTTGGTGTTATATAAACTGACCAATACTGGATGACTTCATGTTGATGTGATGTAAACTGGTCAATACTGGATGAATTCATGTTGATGTGATATAAACTGGTCAATACTGGATGACTTCATGTTGGTGTGATATAAACTGGTCAATACCGGATGACTTCATGTTGATGTGATATAAACTGGTCAATACCGGATGACTTCATGTTGGTGTGATATAAACTGGTCAATACCGGATGACTTCATGTTGGTGTGATATAAACTGGTCAATACCGGATGACTTCATGTTGGTGTGATATAAACTGGTCAATACTGGATGACTTCATGTTGGTGTGATATAAACTGGTCAATACTGGATGACTTCATGTTGGTGTGATATAAACTGGTCAATACTGGATGACTTCATGTTGGTGTGATATAAACTGGTCAATAGTGGCTGACTTCATGTTGGTGTGATATAAACTGTTCAATAGTTGCTGAATTCATGTTGGTGTGATATAAACTGATCAATACTGGATGACTTCATGTTGGTGTGATATAAACTGGCGATTAATAGATAACTACAATTAGTCAATTGTGAATGACTTCTGGCTGATGGTCAATTGTAAATGACTTTATTACGGTAAAATGTAGACTAAATCAAATAAATTTACAGTAATAAGAATATTTTAAATGTAATTTAGTTCATCGATAGACACACACACACACAATGATTTACAAACAATCGAATTGACATTTTATTGTGCTGGTAAACGAACCAGATAAATATAAATATTTATTATAACACAAAACATTTTTATATATGTATAGATAAACATCTTGGTCACTCGGACATAGTAACACGCAGACTGTTAAATAATTTGTATGGGATAATATTCCCTGCACATCAAACAGTGACAATATTCCCTGCACATCACACGGTGACAATATTCCCTGCACGTCACATAGTGATATTATACCTGCACCCTAAAATACTGATTTTACTATAAATATAGATTTACATTAGAAAATTACAGTATAAATCATACAAATAAAAAAAAAGAAAATTAAAAACATAAAATGTGTTCGATTATTGAATGATTGAAAAACAAGATATGAAAGATATCATTTTAAATCAAATTTTGATACACCAATACTAACTTATCAGCTCATAGCTACACCAGTACTAACTAGCCAGTTCATATATAAACAAGTATTAACTAGTCAGTCATAGCTACCACTACATTCTACGTGTCCAGCGTGAGTACATCAGTTATGCGACCTTGCGATGTGAAACTAATAGAATTTGTTGCAATGGAACTTGTCTTGAGTTTCCTTAATGCACGAGCTACTAGTTAATGAAAAGTTGAATTTCATGAGAGTCAAAATGAGATGGGTTCTCATTATCTACTTTGTTGATAGGCATTGTACCGATGTTTTCATCACCTAGGCATACTTTATTCTATCGACATTTTGCGATCTACACACTTCGTTCTATCGGCATTGTGCCTATATAGGCACACTTTATTCTATCGACATTTTGCGAACTACACACTTCGTTCTATCGGCATTGTGCCAATATAGGCACACTTTATTCTATAGACATTTTGCGAACTACACACTTCGTTCTATCGGCATTGTGCCTATATAGGCACACTTTATTCTATCAACACAGTGCCGGTCTCAACGCAATTAGCTCTATTGACATAGTGCCGATCTACAAACAATTTGTTTGCCACATCCAAATTGTGCCGATGTTTTCATCTTATACGCACACTTTCCTATGTAAAATTGTCTCTAAGTTTTCATAATCTACTCACACTTTGCTCTGTGGACATTGTTACGATTTTTTCATCATCCATGGACATTAAGCCAATGGTTTAATTACTTCCCATATTTTGTTCTGTAAACATTTAAGTCGAGTTTTTTTTTTAAATCATAGCTTTTTGTCTATTTTTTTTTTTTTTGGTTTCGATACAGCCAAAAGACAACGATAACCCACAAATATATCCAAATTACTCAATCATAGAACAAAAAAGTCTAATTAATCAATCAAAGAATAAATAAAGTCTAGTTACTCAATCATAGAACAAAAAATTTAATTAGTCAATCATAGAATTTTTTTTTAGTAATTCACTTCACGAGCATTTTATTATTAATAATAATCTATATAAATAATTGCGATTTGGGTCCTGTGTTAAATCGAAAGTAAATAATTAATACAACAGTATTCCAGTTTAAAATACAACCATGAAAAAATCGGATCTGCCCGATACCAAAAATAACCTAGCCTACCTATCAAGCCTAACTCTATGCAAAGGTTTTGCAAGGTACAGATAGTAAATATTAATTACCATAACTGTACATTGTTCTCATTTTCTACACTCATATCCTTTTACAACAGACAGTCTTTGTTTTTTCTATTCTGTTAAATATCATTATTTAATTAGATTAGCTTCTACAATCGCGTCGCTATTCAAATAAAACAAACGCATGAATGTTGACAGCTCTGACGTGACTTCAAATTGCGTCTCTAGCGCAAATGACGCATTTAGAGGTGAAATAAAACTGATGATGATCATCTGATCAGCATGTCTTGTGAGGAAGAGATCTTGTAATTAATTCATGTCATTGTCTTCAATAAAACAACAACTGTATATATTACACACATGAACTGGTCCATGAGGACCCGTTATATAATGTAGGGCGTAAGTTGTTCTCTTATATAATGAAGGACGTAAGTTGTTCTATTATATAATGGAGGACGTAAGTTGTTCTATTATATAATGTAGGGCGTAAGTTGTTCTATTATATATGTAGGACGTAAGTTGTTCTATTATATAATGTAGGGCGTAAGTTGTTTTATTATATAATGTAGGGCGTAAGTTGTTCTATTATATAATGTAGGGCGTAATTAGTTGTATTATATAATGTAGGGCGTAAGTTGTTCTATTATATATTGTAGGACGTAAGTTGTTCTATTATATAATGTAGGGCGTAAGTTGTTCTATTATATGATTAGGACGTAAGTTGTTCTATTATATAATGTAGGGCGTAAGTTGTTCTATTATATAATGTAGGGCGTAAGTTGTTATATTATATAATGTAGGACGTACGTTGTTCTATTATATAATGTAGGGCGTAAGTTGTTCTATTATATAATGAAGGACGTAAGTTGTTCTATTATATAATGTAGTGCCTAATATGTTCTATTAAATATGTTGGACGTAAGTTTTTCTATTATATAATGTAGGGCGTAAGTTGTTCTATTATATAATGTAGGACGTAAGTTGTTCTATTATATAATGTAGGACGTAAGTTGTTCTATTATATAATGTAGGGCGTAAGTTGTTCTATTATATAATGTAGGGCGTAAGTTGTTCTATTATATAATGTAGGGCGTAAGTTGTTCTATTATATAATGTAGGGCGTAATTTGTTCTATTATATAATGTAGGACGTAAGTTGTTCTATTATATAATGTAGGGCGTAAGTTGTTCTATTATATGATAAGGGCGTAAGTTGTTCTATTATATAATGTAGGGCGTAAGTTGTTGTATTATATAATGTAGGGCGTAAGTTGTTCTATTATATAATGTTGGATGTAAGTTGTTCTATTATATAATGTAGGGCGTAAGTTGTTATATTATATAATGTAGGACGTAAGTTGTTCTATTATATAATGTAGGGCGTAAGTTGTTCTATTATATGATTAGGACGTAAGTTGTTCTATTATATAATGTAGGACGTAAGTTGTTATATTATATAATGTAGGACGTAAGTTGTTCTATTATATAATGTAGGGCGTAAGTTGTTCTATTATATAATGAAGGACGTAAGTTGTTCTATTATATAATGTAGTGCCTAATATGTTCTATTATATATGTTGGACGTAAGTTGTTCTATTATATAATGTAGGACGTAAGTTGTTCTATTATATAATGTAGTGCGTAAGTTGTTCTATTATATAATGTAGGACGTAAGTTGTTCTATTATATAATGTAGGACGTAAGTTGTTCTATTATATAATGTAGGACGTAAGTTGTTCATTTATATAATGTAGGGCGTAATTAGTTTTATCTCTGTAGTCAACTGGAGGCTGTGGTGATGTGTCATTTTTGCAAGAAAAGTTTCAAATGGTGAAGAATTCGATCAGAATGTCGTAATCAGTTTGTCAGTCAGGGGCGGGTGGGACGGTGGAGCAATGCTTGATCTAAGCCAGCATTTATCTCACTGAAATAAGTATCTGCTGGGAATGCAAGCCAGTATTGGAATGAGTAAAGTGTATTATCAGAGTATGTAAGCCGGTATCGAACATTATGTGTGTTGAGTGAGAACATAAGTCTGTCTTCATTTCACTGTGTATTTGAAGAGTATATGAGTGTGACGTCATCTGTGTATTTAACGAGTTTGACGTCATCTGTGTATTGAGTGAGTATATGAGTCTGACGTCATCTGTGTATTTAACGAGTTTGACGTCATCTGTGTATTGAGTGAGTATATGAGTCTGACGTTATCTGTGTATTGAGTGAGTATATGAGTCTGACGTCATCTGTGTATTTAACGAGTTTGACGTCATCTGTGTATTGAGTGAGTATATGAGTCTGACGTTATCTGTGTATTGAGTGAGTATATGAGTCTGATGTCATCTGTGTATTGAGTTAGTATATGAGTCTGATGTCATCTGTGTATTGAGTTAGTATATTACCCAACATTCACCCTTTTTTTTTAATCAAGTGAGTACATAAGCTAGTCTTTAACTCACTGATATGTACTACCAGCGTGTGTAAGCCAGTTTTCAGCGCAGACTTCTATTAAGTAGCTCCGTTTGTCACTATTGAATCCCAGAGAGTATTGAACTTTTCCCTGTTTATTTTAATAATGGCTGAAATATTGCCTTGTCTCACCTCCGCAGTGGTACAGAGGCACCCCCTTCCCACCCCCCACCCCCGGAGGCTGCGTCTATTTATGTACGATGTATGTCACCGTTTATGCCTCTGTATACATGCGCACAACGTTGATGTACACGACGCGTGCGTTGGATGTGTTGTCAGTGATGAAACACACACACACACAGAAATCAATTATCATTCTGATAAAAAGAAAGAATCCTTTGTCTGTCGCTGTTCAGCTGAGTGTCAAAGTCCCACTTCCAGGTTTTCAGTTGCAACTGATGAGAAGTATCGGGCGGTTAAATGCTCTCTTTCAAAGTCTGGCTGAATACTGGCAACACATCTCGTCTCAACGCGGTAATGGTTTTCGCTGGTGTTGCTATTATTAGTTAAGCGGTATAATTATGTCTGCTTGAGACGCCATGAAATTGACAGTATCGAGCCGGCCGTCGAGGCCCGGGTGTGTGAGAACAGATACAGATGAGGAGACGATGCTAGACCTGAAATCCTTCACTGTCGCACTATATACCATCCTTCACTGTCGCACTATATACCATCCTTCACTGTCGCACTATATACCATCCTTCACTGTCGCACTATATACCATCCTTCGCATCTTTCTCCCGGGGCCAGCGTTATAAATGGGGAGGGTTGGTAGATGTCTAAGATATAGTGAGAGAGTGAGAGAGAGAGAGTGTGAGAGAGAGAGAGAGATTGGGGATGAGAGTGAGAGAATGAGAGAGAGATGAGAGTGAGAGAGTGAGAGAGAGAGAGATAGAGAGACATTTGCATGAGACGTGTCAAATGCGGACATTCCCTGGTCTTAGTTCGTGATGTCTTCATTGACACTTGACCTACCATAAATAAACTGTTTGAAAATTGTAATGTTCTTGTATAGTAAGATGTTGGACAGTGGACGAAATAGTACATACTGCTACCTACAAATATTAAACTTTAGTTGAAATGAAATTCATACAAGAAGCTTCAAAATAAATCAATTAAAACAAGCAATTAAGCCTGTTCCATTCTGGACACAGGACGTGTTAGCGCATTTTCGTGTTATGTATCAGTACGTTTGTTAGCTTTCAGTAAATATTTGTAAATTTTGGAAATGTTTATAAATTCAATTGTGTAATGCATATTTCTGTAAAAAAAAATATAAAGACGTTTCTTTATATTTGAAAAAAAATTATTGTCTCTTAAATCTAACTACAAGTGGTTTGTGGTTACTGAAATAGGACTCATAATTGAAAACATTCGAAATTGTAGTCATTTAATCGTCCGAAAACTCCGTCAATTGTTGCATAGCTCTGATACTTTCAATTAAACTCAGAACACAAGCTTACTATTTCATTTGATGAGTTTCTTAATAAATCTTGGTGAAACTACGTGCTGCAGTATTTCGCACCAAATGAACGGGTTATTAAATGTACAAGGTGTATATATAATATATAAGCCCCTTAGGAGCCCTGAAGCCCGGCCCTCAGAGGTCCTATCGCGAAATGAACTTTTGATGTACACATGGCAGGCCAAGACCTACAAAATGATATATACATCATGGGTCTAGGACTTATAGTTGCTGAGATATAGCGCTCCTTTATTAATATAGCTAATATAGTAAAAAACGGTACTAAGGCCCCTTTTACGGCCCTAAGAGGTCAGATCGCGAAATGGAAAAAGTCATTTCTTGGCAGGCCAAGACCTACAAAATGATATATACATCATGGGTCTAGGACTTATGGTTGTTAAGATCTAGGGTGATGACGGACAGGCAGACAGACAGACAAAACGGGGACAAAAAAATTCAGAAATATTGACTTGAACTTGATACACTTAAGTCAAACCCATTCAATCTGTTCTATTTTGGATCTATTTATTTTGCTTTCGTTAAATACATTATGCTTAAAACTTTTTTACTTTGCTAAAATGGTTCATTAACCTTTTTAAATACATATTCAAGCTAATGTTTCCTGCCTCATATTGGACTCTAAAGACTTTTAATGCTAAGCATTTTTATGCTAATAGCAAAAGAATATACATATACATATATATATATATATATAAATAATACACTTGTATTGATATTACCTAATTATTTATTTATATATATAGTTACTAGGTCAGAAATACGTTGAAATACATGAACAGAGAGACCGTAAGGTTGTTACCTTCCATCACCTAAGGACCTTGAGGGCCATTAATCCAGTCAGGACAACGGGCATGCATCAGAGGTGTGCGGATCTTCAAATTTAGCGTCCACGTCCGTCCATAGATTTCTATCAATGATCCGCGTCCGCAGAATCTTACAACATTGGTTTGCAGTCAGTCCGCGAGTCCGCATTGCTGAAATTTAGCTGTTTAACTGACTTGAAGTTTTTTTATGGTAAGGCTAAAGAAAATTATTAAAACATGAAGTAAAAAGCAACACATCCCTGTTTAACATCCCTCCCTGTATTTTATTCTTCAAAAAGCCACTACTTTTATTGATTTATTTTCTGATTCAATAGCAAAAGTTTACGAATCAGTAAAGTATCTATTAAAACTAAATTATTATAGGCAAGGGCGTGAGGATCAGCGTCAGTCCGCGAGTCCGCAAATTAACCATACGAAGCGTCCGCTGTCAGTCCGTGGATTCGGAAAAGTCTGCGGATCTGCGTCCGCAAGCGGACGCGTCAGCTGTCCGCTGATCTCTGGCATGCACACTGCCTTTTCCTCTGCTCGAACACTCGCAAGTTTAACTGACTTTCATTTTCTTCAATTGGAAATATCCAAAACTCTAAAAAAAAAATATGAAACTTAAAATACTTAAAACAATGCTGCTTTCCATAAAAAAAGAAATATTCAATGATGATTTTCTCGGGTTGATATTTTGCACCATGGTGGACACAATGTAGAGATAAAGATAGTTGGCAACATGAAGACAACAATTCCTAAAATGTTTATCAATGGCGGACTCATTGGGCCTCTGGAGCTGCATGCGGCCTTTTTTGCGTTAGACTAAGCTGCGGCTTCTTATAGAATGTTGTACACAACAGTAATGTGGATTTCGTCGACCACACGTAGTGAATGCGCCTGTATGTAAGCACACTTTATTAATTAAGTGACCACCACTGTATTAATGCAGACCACACACTTAGTAAAAAAAAAATGAAAAAATTCTCAGAAACAAAAATGGACAAAGAAATTTGTTGACATAAAAAAATATAAAACAACACGCGCCACTTATTTTGTTTAATCATTTCGACATCGGAGATTTTTTTATTTGAATATCTAGTTAGAAATAGAGTTACAGTATTCGAGTGTCCGGATTTAGAACTTTTTTTAATAGTTACAGTATTTGAGTGTCCGGATTTAGAACTTTTTCTAATAGTTACAGTATTTGAGTGTCCGGATTTAGAACTTTTTCTAATAGTTACAGTATTTGAGTGTCCGGATTTAGAACATTTACTAATAGTTACAGTATTTGAGTGTCCGGATTTAGAACTTTTTCTAATAGTTACAGTATTTGAGTGTCCGGATTTAGAACATTTACTAATAGTTACAGCAGATTTAGAACATTTACTAATAGTTACAGTATTTGAGTGTCAGGATTTAGAAATTTTTCTAATAATTACAGTATTTGAGTGTCCGGATTTAGAAATTTTTCTAATAGTTACAGTATTTTAGTGTCCAGATCTAGAACATTTTGTTCATTGCTGTAAAACAGATCAGCGTGGCTGGTTGCAGAGAGATCTCAATAATTCATAATGTCCGTGTTGATAGTAATTTTTTTTTATCAAACATGACCTCCCTCCCTTCCACCCAAAGGTTTCAGTTCCGTGGATCAAATTACGTCATAAACTCAATATTCCCAGTCTGTAAATATCTCTATAGTAAATGTTCATGAGTTAAATATATCCTGAACTATATGGATGCTTGCTGAAGTGATATGTGAAGTTCCCGTAAGGATATCATATGTATTTCGTAGATCCCATAAACCATTCTGGAAGGGTTTTTGCAGTGCCCTTATTTCAATCCCACCATGTTCATCTCATGTTTAAACTCTAGGTAAATTATTCCTTTCCGTATTTTAGGTCCATAGATGTCTATAATCAGAATATGTCTCGTGGTAATAAAATATTAGTGTTTTAAAGAAGACGAGACAGACACATTATTTGGATTGCATTTTACGACAGCTTTTGCCATTTTTAGTCATCAGAGCCGTAAGAATTATGGGCCCGCCTTGGTACTTAACTGGGTAGGAGGGGCTTAAATATTGGGCCCCATGCTAAGTGACAACCTATAATGTTTTGTTTTAGTTGTTTCTCAATACTTACCAATATTCATCTAAATACCAGTAATTGTATCCTATTGTTATTCATAAATTATATAAATACCTTTTATATCTACACCCCCCCCCCCGATCCAATCA
Source organism: Bulinus truncatus (assembly GCA_021962125.1). Classification (NCBI taxonomy): domain Eukaryota; kingdom Metazoa; phylum Mollusca; class Gastropoda; family Planorbidae; genus Bulinus; species Bulinus truncatus. The sequence goes on along the minus strand of JAGDYQ010000058.1, from coordinate 2,612,166 downwards.
GCGATGTTTATTACACAATGCTATAACAACAGGCTGTCACCGTACATCTCTGTATATTTGATGTACACATCCCTAAATATCTGATGTACTCATCCCTGTCTATTTGATGTACACATCCCTGTATATTTGATGTACACATCCCTGTATATTTGATGTACACATCCCTGTCTATTTGGTGTACACATCCCTGTATATTTGATGTACACATCCCTGTATATTTGATGTACACATCCCCGTATATTTGATGTACACATCCCTGTATATTTGATGTACACATCCCCGCATATTTGATGTACACATCCCCGTATATTTGATGTACACATCCCTGTATATTTGATGTACACATCCCTGCATATTTGGTGTATACATCCCTGTATATTTGATGTACACATCCTCGTATATTTGATGTACACATCCCTGTATATTTGGTGTACACATCCCGGTATATTTGATGTACACATCCCTGTATATTTGGTGTACACATCCCTGTTTATTTGATGTACACATCCCTGTATATTTGATGTACACATCCCTGTATATTAGGTGTACACATCCCTGTATATTTGATGTACACATCCTTGTATATTTGATGTACACATCCCTGTATATTTGATATAATCAGAGGTCCCAGTAGGATACCTATGTCTCAAGCCCAATCATCATAGGCGATCTATATCTGGGGGCAGCTAGAAACCTTTGGTCATTAGGCAGTGTGGAGTGGCCTAGGTGGTCGAGTTGTTTACCTATGCATGACAAATACACGTGGGAACGGATGGTCACGTGGTTCTATCTCCGGCAAGATCAAGGAAACTTTCAGGTCACGGTTAGAGCCTCATCAGATAGTGCCCTAATACCAAGTACACCATCGGCTATGGTGGGGAGTAACAACAAATACTGTTGACAGGTACGAAGAGGTGAACGGCTCTGATAGTACATTCAGTATTTAAGAGAAACAATAGTCTAGAGCAGCGATGCTAAAATATTGGCCCGCGGGCCAAATTTTGCCCTTTATGATAATTGTTTGCCCCCCCCCCCCCCCACAAGTTTAAAAAAATAACATCTCATTATATACATACATATATAAGAATTATATTTTTGGCCCCTCCAAATGTTTTTGGCAGACAATAATGGCCCAAAGAAAAAAAAAAGGTTTAGCATCACTGATCTAGAGTAATGTCAAATGCAATAACATATTTTTAATAAGTAGCTAAAATATGACAAATGATACGACTTATAAATATTTACCAAATACATGAATTGAATAACACATTTGTATATAATACTGCACGAATTTATGAATAATAAAAAAAATTCATGTAATTTAAACTAAACATCATGCTACGACTATTGCCCAGTGTCTCAACGGTCGTCGTACAATTTTGTGAAGTCATTTTCAACTAAATTTTATGCATTTTTTCCGTAAATGCATTTTAGCATAGACTTTTTGTTAATCTAGAAGAAATGAACTGATCAAATTAATCAACACATTTTTTTAGAGCATTTTCGAAAAAAATGCTCTATTGTCCCCGTTTTGTCTGTCTGTCTATCTGTCTGTCCGTCATCACCCTCGATCTCAACAACCATAAGTCCTAGACCCATGATGTATATATCATTTTGTAGGTCTTGGCCTGCCATGTGTGCAGCAAAAGTTCATTTCGCGATCTGACCTCTGAGGGCCGTAAAAGGGGGCTTATAAAATACCGTTTTTTACTATATAAGCTATATTAACAAAGGAGCGCCCTATATCTAAGCAACCATAAGTCCTAGACCCATGATGTATATATCATTTTGTAGGTCTTGGCCTGCCATGTATACATCAAAAGTTCATTTCGAGATAGAATCTCATAGGGCCGGCTTCAGGGCTCCTAAGGGGCTTATATATGATATATATGGCCCCATTCTACACCTTGTACGTTCAACAACCCATTCATTTGGTGCGAAATACTGCAGCACGTAGTTTCACCAAGATTTATTAAGAAACTCATCAAATGAAATAGTAAGCTTGTGTTCTGAGTTTAATTGAAAGTATCAGAGCTATGCAACAATTGACGGAGTTTTCGGACGATTAAATGACTACAATTTCGAATGTTTTCAATTATGAGTCCAATTTCAGTAACCACAAACCACTTGTCTTTATAATATTTTTTTACAGATATATGCATTACACAATTGAATTTATAAACATTTCCAAAATTTACAAATATTTACTGAAAGCTAACAAACGTACTGATACATAACACGAAAATGCGCTAACACGTCCTGTGTCCAGAATGAAACAGGCTTAATTGCTTGTTTTTGTATTTACAGACAAAATAGGTTTTTTTTAGTTGTAGAACAATTACTGACTTAAAGTGACTAGGCCTACATATTCTATTACATGATTAATGATAATTTACTTTCTTAACACATTGCAAAGCTAACAACAATATATTTTCATATTACACAATTATTGATATCATACATTTATGATCATAGTAAGTAAATACTGATATGTCGAGTACGATAACCTAGTAATTTAGTACTGCCATGTCAAGTACATAAATCTAGCACTAAGGTACTGAAATGTCGAGTATGTAAACCTAGTACATTAGTACTGACATATCAAGTACATACACATAGTACATAGATACTGGCATTTCACGCATATACCATAGTACATTAGTACTGGCATATCATGAATATTCCATAGTACATTAGTACTGGCATATCATGTATATTCCATAGTACATTAGTACTGGCATATCATGTATATTCCATAGTACATTAGTACTGACATATCACGTATATACCAAAGGTCAAGTCTTCTAAAACAGCCACATATTTGTATCAGAAATTAATAGAAAATTTGATACATCGTCTCCAGGGAGAAATCGTTCTCTGATCCTTGAACTGATTGGTGGGGGGGCGGGGGGGTGTGAAAAGTCTATTATAGGAATGTCGACATTTATTTTGTGAAGCTATTTATTAGGGATGTAAATGTAAAATACTTTGACATTTTGTCAATAAGCATTTCTTCCTTGAGCCGATGTAGATACATTTCCAATTATGGTCAAAAATGATTTTGTTCATTGTCTAATCGGTTTGTTTCCCCTCAAAGTTTGCTGAAAAGAATTAAATTGTCCCTACTGATATTTCTGTCATATAGTGTTTACTTTTAACCAGGGCTGGAATCTCGGTCGGGGTCGGTCGGTACTTTTGCCCGGTGTCGGTGACGGACAAGATTTCGACCGACATTGTACTGCAGACATTTTTTGCATGTCCTGACCTTTCCAGCCAGTAAATCAAATACATGAATCTAACAGATTAGAAATTCTTAGCAAAACAAGATGATATCTTCTTAAAACGTTTTTTTTTAAGAATTTATTTTTGCATCACTTGAAACCTATCACAGATCCACATCAGCTTCAGTCATTTGATTCTGATTATTAGGATACATTAAGACTCCGCTTTACGTTCCCATCAAAGTGGAGCGTAATATGAAAAGAGCGTTAAACGAGGTTATCTCATTATGTAAGTGGAAGATGGGTAGAAAATTGGTCAGGTATTTTACCATTAAATGTATTAATAGTATTAATTGTATTTCTCTCGGGAAACCGGACTTTCCATGGATGGAGAAGTTAACCGGGAACTGAGCGGCAGTGGCATTGTAAATCAAAACAATGTAAAATAGAAAGTCGTATTTCCATTAGCTCTATTGTATTATTTCTAGAACGGGTAATTCTAGTTGCAGAGTTTGTCGTAGTTACAGTTACCGATGACAGTATTTTTTCTTTATTCTTAAGACTAGTTCTTATTGTTGAATTTGCCGAATTCTATGCAGCACCAATATCAGATTGACGTTCTCCAGTATCTAATCTTCTAATCACTTGCATTTTAGTTACTAGTAAAATTATTTTTGCTTGTTGCTTTAGTTTCGTGTTTTTTATTATTACCCATGATAAAAACTAAAAGATCATAATATTTGTCACTATATTAATCGTTATAGTATATATACATTTAAAAAAAAAATACTTACAATATGTCAACAAATGTTTGAAACGATAAAAATACATTCGTATAACACCGCAGGAAAGAAGAAACAGATAAACTGATTCGGATATCGGAAAACCTAAGAGGCTGTCCATTATTTATGTCAACAAATTTTTGGCGATTTTTACCTCCCCCCCCCCTTGTCAACAACTTGTCAAACTTCCAGAGACCCCCCCCCCTATAAAATTACGTCAACATTTGATTACCCCCCCCCCCCTAAAAAAGGTGGGTTCCAAAATGTTTATGTGGCAAAATTAGTAGGAATATAGTTAGTTTAATTAAAATACTGAATGTTAAGCGAGTGTGTAACACAGGACTACAAACGCTGCTTAATTTTCCTATTTATTAAGTAATTATATTAAATTTAAAAAAGTAACATTGTTGACGTCAACTTTTCTTGACCTACCCCCTCCCCCTTGTCAACAAATGTCAACAATGGTCTGACCCCCCCCCCCCCTATTTTGTTGACGTAATTAATGGACAGCCCCTAAAGCTGCGCGTGCAATTTCGGGGAATATCACAATTGAAATAAAAGGCGTTAAACCGAAACAGCGCTAAACGAAACAGCGTAAAGCGGGGTCTTACTGTACTAACACTTCTAATAATAGAGTATCAGCCATGAGATAAACTCTATTGATAGATCTTTCCGAGCGCCCCCCTCCCACTCCCCCTCTCACGGCCGTCTCGTCATGCAAACAAATCTTCACGTGTTCTATGACTGTATCTATGTCACACGTCTATTAATACATAAACCGTACATCAGTAAAATGTATGAAATGATATACCATCTCCATGAACATAGCCACAGAATCATGACAATGTGATCGTGTTGAGTTATTTCATTCGTCATTCAACTTCCACTATCGTGAAACATCATCGCAATATATAATTATTTAGACATTAACCATTGCACATTCATAGACACCACCAGTGGCGCAACCAGGGGAGGGGGGGCAGGGAGCCATATCGAGGTCTTTCTTTTTTATCACCAATACATAATTAAAGTTACAAAAAAGACTGTCAAACTCATAATAATAATAATGTGAGTCCCGCACCTCCCCCCCAAGATTTTTCGCTGGTTTTGCCACTGGACACCACGCAACATATACATATAAAACATGTATAGACTACTGGATATTTGTATACGTTTATAGTTTATACATAGATGTGAAATATTGAAAAGCACTGAAACGAAAACAAATCTTTCGATAAGTGACAAAATTTACAGAACTTAAAACTAATAGAATACAAATTGTGCAAAACGCCAGTACTAACAACTATCACGGGAAGGGGGGGGGGTAGTGGGGCTACTTTTTGGCAGGTCAAGTTAAACAAATAAAAGGGCCAGTTTCGGCCCGCGGGCTGTAGTCTACCCATGGCTGGTCTAATAGACCTACTCGTATAATGTAATTGTATTAGTTAAAGATGATTGATTTAAGACTTAGGAGTCAGATATTGAACTGACAAGAAAAATTTGGCCGGGGTGAATATATTTCACTTCATTTAATACTAATTACCGATTATCTTCTACTAGCTTGTACCCTGCAAAACCTTTGCATAGAGTGATATTCCTATAAGTTTGATCAGAAGGCTAGGATATTTTTGGTTTTTGACAACTCCGATTTTTTCTTGATTTTATTACAATTTAAAGATGCAATATGTTGTAGAAATAAAAAAAAAAAATTCAAATGGAATTATTCCACATTTCGGCCTCTGGGTCTCATGTTGGAAAACCGCAGAAACTATTCAGAACTGCAGACTTTTTAAAAACATATATCGAATCGAGACGCCGGCAAGACACCATTTTGAATTCTTGATTTCTACTTTCGATATAACACAGACGCGAGACCGTTATCAATTATATAGATATTTACAACATATAGATCATGTAGGAGACTATCATGGACTCCATTTGCGAGTTTTAACCGCTTTATTTGAACTATTGTTTTATCTCACGAGTATGTTAGTATTTGTAGCAAAGTACTTCAGTTAAATCTGATTTATATAGCCCAGAAAACGATTGGCTAAACATGATTAATTATTTAGCACAATTGATGGCAAAATAATTATTGATATAACAAAACCCAGAGAGGAAGAAATGTATTTCTCTTATATCTCATAATCAACTATGGGACAGTGTTACTGTGCTCTTCTGTCATCTCCACCATACACGGCAGTGCAATGACCATGGAGGCACCACTGGGGACACACAGGGACTTCTATTGATGATCTGAACATTTATCTTGCCTGTCACCAAAGATAGAAACCAAAAACCTCAGCTTGAAGTTGAGTGCTTTTCCGCACGACCATCCGTCCAAATATTTATTGATAACACATATAGACCACCATCCATCCCATTATTTATTGATAACACATATGGACCACCATCCGTCCCAATATTTATTGATAACACACATGGACCACCGCCCGTCCCAATATTTATTGATAACACACATGGACCACCGCCCGTCCCAATATTTATTGATAACACATATGGACCACCGCCCGTCCCAATATTTATTGATAACACATATGGATCTTTTAATTGTTATAAAAAGTTTCAGAGAAAATCGTTTAAATTATAATTTGTACTTTTCTCTTACTCATTTGTTGTCCTGAGACAAATATTGTATTTTACTTACAAGGCAAATGTTGTATTTCCGTCACAAGACAAATGTTATATTTTACTCACAAGACAAATGTTGTGTTTCACTCACAAGACAAATGTTGTATTTCGGTCACAAGACAAATGTTGTATTTCACCCACAAGACAAAAGTTGTATTGTTTCATTTTATTGATTAATTGAGACGAGAACACCCGGCCTGTTTGGGACTCAATTTACGACTTGATCTCATGATGTACATAATTTATTACTTGTGCACATGTTGCACATTATTTAATAAATACCGTGCACAACTGATGTTTTATGCCATATTTCTGTTATTCTTTTGTTTTGTTTTTCGGTATTTAGAGTTAAACTATTGAACTATGGATCTATTGAACTATGGATCTATTGAACTATGGATCTATTGAACTATGGATCTATTTCCATATTTAAACTTATTGTTCAGCCCTATAAACTATTTAATAAGACGACGATGAAGATATTTTGTACTATACAGACGTTAAAGTGTTAATGAATATAGTTTTTCAATGGCGATGTAAGCATTTTAATAAAGAAAACTAAAACAAAATGACCGGATTATTATTTGACAACAACACTGGTGACCTGTTACCTCTTTGGAGGGCGACAGTCTTATTCCATGTGGCGGTGGACAGACAAGTGACTTTTTACCTCTATAGACGGACAAAGTCTAAGGTCATATGACTGTACAATAATTAATCTGTTACAGTCTATGCCAATTCCCCCCCCCCCCCGTATTGCCTCATGTCTATGGCAACTTCAACCAAATTGTTCATGCAGAGAATGACCAAAGCGACTAACATAGAAGTAGATAATGGTCTAACTACATAAATCTATATATCATTGGTTCATCTCAAAGTGAAATCAAAACATTAGAAAGTTATATTAGTATCATAACCTCTTTCATAACAGTTATCTGCACGTTTGTGTGTGACTGTGTTTGTTTGTGTTTGTGTGTGTATGTGCTTGGTGCTTGTATATGTGTGTGTGTGTGTGTGTTTCCATGATTCTATGGACTGTAAATTATTTTTTACCAGTCATCCAGAGATATTTATATTTTATTTATGATTGACTGATAACAAAACGTACAGTTCCAATAACCAGATAACGAAACTGGCCAATGGTTGGCCCGGCATGTGAACAGCTGAACAACGGAGAGAGATAACCATGAGCTAAAAATAGAATCTCAAACGTTTCTTATCTGTTTACTCTATTCTTTGAACTGTCGCTTTTTTGGAAACATTTCTCGGCGGGCCACTTGAGAGGGTAACCTATGTGTAAACTTTCTTAATGCTCTATGATGGACTGGATTTGTTAAATACTTTGTAGTTAAAGACAGAATGCAAGAGGCCTATTTGGTATAAAAAGACTCAGAGATTTAGATAAACACTTTGTGATATAAGATTTAACGCTTTAAAATGGAAGCTTTAGATAAATACTTTGTAGTAAACACCTTAAACAAATACTTTGTATTGAATAAAGGAATGTTTAAGAGAAATCACTTGTCGTGAAAGATTACTTTTTTGGTGAGAAATATACAGTATTGGCTGTACTCTGCAAAACCTTGCATAGAGTTATATCCCCTTAGGCTTGATCGGTTATTTTAGGTTTCGGGCAGATCCGATATTTTCATGATTGTATTTTTAAACTAGAATACTGTTGTATGAATTCTTTACTTTCGATTAAACGCAGAACTCTAATCGCTTATATTACTAGCTGTACCCTGCAAAGCCTTTGCATAGAGATAGACTATTGTTCAGCTTTATTGTTGTTACTTTTCATTACAACACCCTAAAGGATAAATTATTTCATTAAAAAAAATTGCGAAAGAGATCCAATTTATTGTTGTTACTTTTCATTAAAACAACCGAAAGGATAAATTATAAAAAAAAAATAATTAAACACAAAAAAAAAATAACGTCCGTAAAAGGAATCAAACATGGATAGTGGTTCTCGAGCTGAGACAATGGGGTGAACGGAAGGAATGTCCGGAAGTTTCTAGAGCGGCCTTCCAAAACCGACCCGAGGTGGAAGCTTAGGAGAGTCGATCAGGCGCTAATTGCACAGTTCCGTACTGGGCACTGTCCTATTGGCGCGTACATTGGGAGGTTGAGGCCCAATGTCGACATCCTTTGCAGACACTGCAGGGAAGTGGAGGAAACCGTAGATCATTTGCTTTTCGAGTGCCCCGGACTGGCGGACCACAGGGTGGACCAGTCCGGAAGCTTGCTGGCCATCGGGCTCTATGGCAGTCTCCAGATGTTGAGAGACACAGCAGGTCTGATCTCACGGGCTCTAAGAGACTAAGTCTCAGCCCGCAGTTTCACTGAGAGAGTTCAAAGAGAGAGAGAGCCATTATAAAATTGTTGAATAATTTTATTGTATTATATTAAAAATTGTTCGATTATTTTGCACTTCAACTTGAATTGGCCTATTTAATCTTTTTTTTTTTGTAATTTAAAATAAATTAAAGCACTATTTATTTAAAAAAAAATGAAATATTATAATCGCTGAGAACTTAATTGTTAGAAATTAGCAGAATTTCTTTTTTTTTTTTATATTAGATCGCCTTTAAAAAGAATTTTATTTACGAAATTAGTTACGTCAGAGAATTATTTATTAAAAACTATTGCTAACGTTTGACGATTTTAAACTGGAATACTGTTGTATTAATTCTTTACTTTCGATTTAACGCAGAACCCACACCGCTATTATTTATACAGATGAGAGAACAATAAGCATTTAATGACACTTCTTTTTTACTAATAAGTGATTTTTGTACTAAAATAATAATGAACTAAATGCACGCAGATGTTTCATTTCAAAATGGTTTAGACAAGTTTCTCAAATATATTGTTAGAATAGAAATAAATTTCTGTATTTAAAAACATCGTTTTTCGCAAAGCATTATGTATTTCTAAATGATTTTCCAAAATTATTGTATTTGATTAACCCTCAAACGACTGCAGGCTTTAGCTAAGATGCTTACATTAGAAAGTGCAAGGGATATTGTTCTCAACGTTTTCCTTGTGAATTTGACATACATTTGTTTGACGTCCAGTGGTCTCTACCTATGTCGTGGGTCTCTATTGGCTTAGCTCGATAAAAGTCCCATTGATTTATTTTAAAGAAAAAAGTTAACAGTAAGACAAAAAGAAAGACTTACTAATATAAGACAAACATTTTCTTAAAGTCTATAGTAAAGCAAACGTAGTTTCTTACACCGCATTCAATTATGTACTAGTATATTAGCGATCATAAGAATGGACGAGTGTACTAGTGGTCATAAGACTGGACGAGTGTACTAGTGGTCATAAGACTGGACGAGTGTACTAGTGGTTATAAGTCTGGACGAGTGTACTAGTGGTCATAAGACTGGACGAGTGTACAAGTCGTCATAAGACTGGACGAGTGTACTAGTGGTCATAAGACTGAACGAGTGTACTAGTGGTCATAAGACTGGACGAGTGTACTAGTGGTCATTAGACTGGACGAGTGTACTAGTGGTCATAAGACTGGACGAGTGTACTAGTGTCATAAGACTGGACGAGTGTACTAGTGGTCATAAGACTGGACGAGTGTACTAGTGGTCATAAGACTGGACGAGTGTACTAGTGGTCATTAGACTGGACGAGTGTACTAGTGGTCATAAGACTGGACGAGTGTACTAGTGGTCATTAGACTGGACGAGTGTACTAGTGGTCATTAGACTGGACGAGTGTACTAGTGGTCATAAGACTGGACGAGTGTACTAGTGGTCATTAGACTGGACGAGTGTACTAGTGGTCATAAGACTGGACGAGTGTACAAGTCGTCATAAGACTGGACGAGTGTACTAGTGGTCATTAGACTGGACGAGTGTACTAGTGGTCATAAGACTGGACGAGTGTACTAGTGGTCATTAGACTGGACGAGTGTACTAGTGGTCATAAGACTGGACGAGTGTACAAGTCGTCATAAGACTAGTACTAGTTTACTTTAGACATAATGCACTTCAAGAAATTCTGATATGTCCTAGCTGTTCCCCAGTTTGGAGCCTCATGACTGAGCATTTTGTGAAAGTCATTTGAACTTAGGACGGGCACAGTTAGGACGGGCGCAGTTAGGACGGGCGCAGTTAGGACGGGCGCAGTTAGGACGGGCACAGTTAGGGCCATTTTCAACAAATTGGCCAACTGTAAAAAAGGTGAAATACTCCCCCTCGCAAGCGATCAGGACATTTATTTTCGCGATGTTATGACATCATAGCGAGGTGGGCCTTGGGGAATGAAGTCAATGGAGAGCAGGAAGAGCAAGGTCACGTGATATAAAAACAACATTGAAAGTGGAACTTTTTATCAAAACATTGTGAACACATCATCATTCTGAGAAAGAAATTAAATGTCACGAAATCTGATTCATTTGAGCAGCATTTAAAAAATATCAAATAAAAGAAACTAAAACATTTTGACAACATTATCATAAAGATTTTAGATTCACCAAGTGGAACTCTGGTGAACGGACTACAGAACTCTATCCCCGGGGAGAACAAAGGAAACTTCTCCAAGTCTTTGAAGGTCGAAAGCTCTAAATGGGCACCTGGCATTAGTTAGGGCATTGTGCTAACCACACAATCCTTTAATATGATGTGGCTACAGAAACATAGGAATATATATATATATATATATATATATATATATACTTCATCTGGCACGACGGCCTTAAGAGATAAAGAAACATAACTTTTTTTTTCGTGGGGCTATACATGTCTACGTTGAGTTATATCTGTTTACGTGATGTTATACATGTCTGCGTTGAGTTATATCTGTTTACGTGATGTTATATCTGTTTACGTGGAACTAAACATGCTTACGTTAAATTTCGCCTTTCTCGGGTTCCTTACGACTTTCTAGTAGTTGAAATCAACTGACGTTTTACAGCTATTGTCAAGAGAACACAAAAAGTTCACTTGATATTCAGGTAGAAGTAGCAGAGTTCACAATTGTATATAGTAGTTTGCACAAATCTATTTAATCTTTGTATAGATTTCATAACGAACTCAGACAAAACTTTCAAACACTGTCAGCTTATCGGTGAACTAATGAAGTCAACAATATCAGTTTCAGTCACTTGACACGGAACAAACAAATGACTTAAGAGAAAATGTCACGATCGTTAACCAACACAGTATCAGTTTACAGTATACCATATCAGTGTTCAATTATGACATAATCCCTGATTACTGAGAGATTGGTCCACTATACTTTTCTCCAAGCTGTGATCCCAGCAAGTACAATGAAAAAATCTCAGGTTTCATAATGCCCATAATCCTGTTGAGATTAAATCTGTGAAAACCGTCAAAATGTGCAACATGTAAAGTAAAAGCGGAGAATTATTTCATCTCAAATGTTACATGATTGAAAAGAATTTATTTTTTTAATCAGGTCTCTTGATATCTATACTTGGTTAATCCTAAATCAAACTAATCAGTCTGGCTGTTAGAGTTTTAGTGTATTTGTCTGTCTGGCATTCTGTCTTCTGACAACTTCTGTTTTGTTTTCTGTCAGTACTTCTAACTGACCTCTTCAGACATATAGCTTAACGGTCCATCTGTCTATATTGTTCAGGTCAGTCTATTTATATTGTTCAGGTCTGTCTATATTGTTCAGGTCTCTGTCTATATTGTTCAGGTCTTTCTGTCTATATTGTTCAGGTCTGTCTATAAAATTCAGGTCTTTCTTTATTGTTCAGGTAGTCTGTCTATATTGTTATGGTCTGTATGTCTATATTGTTCAGGTCCGTCTAAAATGTTGTGGTCTGTCTTTCGATATTGTTCAGGTCTGTCTATGTTGTTCAGGTCTGTATGTCTATATTGTTCAGGTCTGTCTATATTGATCAGGCCTGTCTATATTGTTCAGGTCTGTCTACATTGTTCAGGTCTGTCTGTCTATATTGTTCAGGTCTCTCTGTCTATATTGTTCAGGTATGTCTATATTGTTCAGATCTCTCTGTCTATATTGTTCAGGTCTCTCTGTCTATATTGTTCAGATCTCTCTGTCTATATTGTTCAGGTCTGTCTAAATTTTTCAGGTCTCTCTGTCTATATTTTTCAGTTTTTTCTATATTCTTAATGTATTACATTTTTTCTAGACTTTCGATATTTTTTTCCCAACTAAATTGTCACAGAATCTACAATAAATACTTAAGAAGAAATTAAAAATTTCATATTTTAAGTTACAAAAATTTAATATACGGACTGTGCAATTAAAGTTACCGGGTTCGATACTCTGATGGCACTAAGAACAATTTTTTCCAGGTCCTGGTGAAAGTTAGTTCAAAGTCCAGACAGTTTTAAATGGGTACTACACAAACCCTTCTAATGGCTAAAGAAACAGAATTATCCCCCCTGCCCCGATGGTCAATACGCCGTAAGAGAACTTTACTTTTAATTTATTGTAACGAAATACATTTTAATAAAAAATTGTAAAAAACAACTCAGACAAAATGTTCATAAATAATTACATAGAAAAAGAAAACATTGTATGTGTCTTGTTCCAATGTACTTATAAAACATTGTATGTGTCTTGTTCCAATGTACTTTAGACCTTAAAGAGGAAATCAAGATTGTGTGTGATTTTAGAGCATTTTCGAAAAAAAATGCTCTATTGTCCCCGTTTTGTCTGTCTGTCTGTCATCACCCTAGATCTCAACAACCATAAGTCCTAGACCCATGATGTATATATCATTTTGTAGGTCTTGGCCTGCCATGTGTACAGCAAAAGTTCATTTCGCGATCTGACCTCTGAGGGCCGTAAAAGGGGGCTTAGTACCGTTTTTTACTATATAAGCTATATTAATAAAGGAGCGCCTATATCTCAGCAACTATAAGTCCTAGACCCATGATGTATATATCATTTTGTAGGTCTTGGCCTGCCATGTGTACATCAAAAGTTCATTTCGCGATTGGACATTTGAGAGGTCGAGGGAGGCTGTCATAGTGCCGGTACTTAAAAAAGGGAAAAAGACTGGCCAAGCAGAAGGCTACCGTCCTATCTCCCTCACTTCATGTGTTGGGAAAGTAGCTGAACGCATGGTCAACCGAAGGTTGATGTGGTTCTTAGAGGAAAAAGGGCTCATTACCCCAAAGCAAGGAGGCTTTCGGCGGGGTAAGAGTGCGATGGACATGGTCACGCTCCTCGTCCAAGAAATAGCCGACGGCTTTCAGAGAGCTGAGTCAACGGCGGTAGTTTTCCTAGATCTCAAGCAGGCTTACGATCGAGTCTGGCGTCCAGGACTATTGTTGAAGCTACAGCGGTTGGGTGTCACCGCTGAGATGTACATTTGGTTACGCAGTTTCCTCAGTAATCGTACTATCACGACACGCGTTGGGAGCAGCGTGTCGAGGAAACGGACCCTCGAACAGGGTCTCCCACAGGGCTCTGCCCTCAGTTGTACATTGTTCCTAGCTTTCATCAATGACCTGCCTGAGTTTCTGGGATGTAAAAGTCTACTGTATGCCGACGATTTAGCGGTCTGGAAGACCGGAAAGAGTGCCTCAGTCCTTGAGAGCGCACTCCAGAAGGACCTGACTACGATCGGCTGTTATACTAGGATGTGGGGGCTAGAGATTAACGTCTCGAAGACCGTCTACTCGCTGTTTACCATGGGCACGAGTATCCTTAAGGAACCATTTAGACTGGAGGTAGAGGGTGAGGTTCTTGCTCTGGAACCTAAGCCCAAGTACCTGGGAGTAACACTTGACAGAAAGCTTACTCTCTGCACACATCTTTTAGAGGTTGCCCGCTGCGCCTCTGATAGACTAAATATTGTCAAGAAGTTGGCGAGCACGTCCTGGGGGGCTCGAGCAGATGTCCTGAGGTCACTGTACATGGGTGCAGTAAGGTCTCAGATAGATTATAGCCAGGTTGTGCAGGTCTATGGGTCTAAGTCCTCTTTAGAGGCCCTAGATGTTGTACAAAACCAGGCTCTCCGGCTGATCACAGGCACTTTTCGAACGGCACCCACAGCAGCGGTGGAAATCATGGCAAATGTGCCACCTCTGGGTATCCGTAGAGAGCAGGCCGTTATAACCGCGTATGAGCGGTTTAAGCGGCAGGAGGAGACCTCTGTCCTAAGGGAGATGGTCGATGGCTGGGTGGAAAGGAAGCGGCTCTCGATGCAGTCTTTTATGCACCACGAAGTAAGACTTGCCTCCGAGATCAAGCTGCCAACTGACCGCCTAATGCTAGAGACAGTCTCTAGGGTTCCTCCTGGCGAGGCTTTCTACATGCCCGAGGTACGCACGACCCTGGTCGAAACCAATGTTGGGAACGCAAAGGATCACCGAACCATCACGGATGTGGCTATGGAGATGATTGGAACCTATTCGGGGAACGCTATACTGGCCTATACTGATGCCTCTGTATCCAGTAGAGACGGCCGGACAAGCGCCTCGTTTGGGGTCCACATCAATCTCCCACAAACTGGCTTTGTGAAAGACCATGCTGGCCTATGTGGGTCGCTCTGTGCTTACGAGGCAGAGATGACAGCCATTACTGAGGCAGTGGACCACATAGGGGAGTTTATCGGTGAGGGTACTTTGCCTGCTCTGGACATTGCCACTCACTGACGCGCTCTCTGTTCTCCAAGCTGTAAAAGGGACAGGAGAATGGCCGCTTCTGCTGGGAGCCATGTTGGTGGCAATACAGGGTCTTGTGTCCCAACATCACGTGCATGTGGCCCTTCAATGGGTTCCCGGGCATGCGGACGTGCCCGGAAATGAAAGGGCAGACGGCATTGCCAAGGCAATAGTCCAGTCGACAGATTCCCAAGTGCTGCCCTTGAGTGCAAGAAAGAGCTCATTCGAGGCAGCACGTTCCATGATCTGCCTCTTTGGACAATCGAAGTGGTTCTCGGGCTGGGCTCATGGGGTGAACGGAGTTAACGTCCGAAAGTTTCTAGAGCGGCCGTCCAAAACTGACTCGTGGTGGAAGCTTAGGCGTGTCGAGCAGGCGCTAATTGCCCAGTTCCGAACTGGGCACTGTCCTATTGGCGCGTACTTTGGGAGGTTGAGGCCCAATGTCGACACCCTTTGCAGACACTGCAGGGAAGTGGAGGAAACCGTAGATCATTTGCTTTTTGAGTGCCCCGTACTGGCGGACCACAGGGCGGACCAGTCCGGAAGCTTGCTGGCCATCGGGCTTTATGGCAGTCTCCAGATGTTGAGAGACACAGCAAGTCTGATCTCACGGGCTCTAAGAGACTAAGTCTCAGCCCGCAGATAAAACTGAGAGAGTTCAGAGAGAGAGAGAGAGAGAGGACCTCTGAGGGCCGGGCTTCAGGGCTCCTAAGGGGCTTATATATTATATATACACCTTGTACGTTCAATAACCCATTCATTTGGTGCGAAATACTGCAGCACGTAGTTTCACCAAGATTTATTAAGAAACTCATCAAATGAAATAGTAAGCTTGTGTTCTGAGTTTAATTGAAAGTATCAGAGCTATGCAACAATTGACGGAGTTTTCGGACGATTAAATGACTATAATTTAGAATGTTTTCAATTATGAGTCCTATTTCAGTAACCACAAACCACTTGTAGTTAGATTTAAGAGACAATAATTTTTTTTTCAAATATAAAGAAACGTCTTTATAATTTTTTTTTACAGATATATGCAATACACAATTGAATTTATAAACATTTCCAAAATTTACAAATATTTACTGAAAGCTAACAAACGTACTGTTACATAACACGAAAATGCGCTAACACGTCCTGTGTCCAGAATGGAACAGGCTTAATTGCTTGTTTTTTGTAATGTCAACATTTCGTCTCAGTTTACTGTCATGTAAATTAAGTCTACTCGTGGCTAACTTTAAGTCATTTTTACGCTGTCATGCTAAATACTTTTAAATTTCAAATGTCTATATTTCAAATAAATGAACATTTTCTATCATCTAATAGCTGAATGTCTATATTTCAAATAAATGAACATTTTCTATCATCTAATAGCTGAATGTCTATATTTCAAATATAAGACCATGTTCTACCATTTAATAGCTAATTGCTCATTCCTAAAAATATAAGTGTTCATTGGTCGCTGTTTAAATATTATGTATGCCTCAGTAAAAACAGATGTTGTTGCATCTTTAACTGATGTGTGGGGGGGGGGGGAGGGGATTGACGGAATGGACGCACCAACAGACATATAACTGTTGTTCACTTCGATGTCCCATTAATGTCATATATCAGAAGGTTAATTCTACAATGTATCCTTTAATTGAAACAAAGGCTGGGAAAGTTCTCTGGAATCTTTCCTATGCCCCACAACCAATAGAGTAACGGTACAGCTGATAGTGCGACAGCACAGGGTGCCGAATGAGGAAAGGGAGACCAAACGAGTGAGCGACAAACAATGTTACTCTCACACGGCGCCACGATAGCTAGTAACGACCAACAATGTCACTGTCACACGGCGCCACAATAGCTAGTAACGACAAACAATGTGACTCTCACACGGCGCCACAATAGCTGGTAACGGCACTCAATGTTACTGTCACACGGCGCCACAATAGCTAGTAACGACAAACAATGTGACTCTCACACGGCGCCACAATAGCTGGTAACGGCACTCAATGTTACTGTCACACGGCGCCACAATAGCTAGTAACGGCACTCAATGTTACTGTCACACGGCGCCACAATAGCTAGTAACGACAAACAATGTTTTACTCTCACACGGCGCCACAATAGCTAGTAACGACAAACAATGTTTTATTCTCACACGGCGCCACAATAGCTAGTAACGACAAACAATGTTACTCTCACACGGCGCCACAATAGCTAGTAACGGCACTCAATGTTACTGTCAGACGGCGCCACAATAGCTAGTAACGGCACTCAATGTTACGTTCACACGGCGCCACAATAGCTAGTAACGACAAACAATGTTACTCTCACACGGCGCCACAATAGCTAGTAACGGCACTCAATGTTACTGTCACACGGCGCCACAATAGCTAGTAACGGCTCTGCCCACAATAACTGTGTGATTTGACCATAGGATCAACCTGGTAGCCATCTTCAGTAAACTTTAATAAAGATCTCTTTAATACATTTGTAATCTTAAATACTTCAGATATTTTTGTACATAACTTATACTTAATACGTCAGAAATATAAATAGAATATATACAATCAAATATTTCAAATGAAACGCAATTTTAGATTGAGAAAACATATCTTTATTAAGCAGATTTCATTACACATCACCATGCATTATCAGTACATTTGATATATTTTATACAAAAGTGTTGTATACATAAGATATATTTTTAAAGTCCGACATGTTACAATGCTAGAACATACTTCTTCTTCTTCTTCTATCCCTTAACCCGTGGATGGGTCGTTGGGCCACCGTTGTTGACTGAAAACTAATAGGTTTTTAGTCATGGTGTATCTGGGGCAGGAAATGCTTGGCGGCGCCCAACCCTCTCCAAGCTTGACCACAGCCGGCTTGATCACGGACACGTAGCTGTGGGTTCACATTTGATCTCGTCTGCCCTGGCCGGTGACTTCAATTTGGAAGTTCATACGCCCAGTGGTGCCGTGTCAGCACCATCCCCTCACGCGGTTTAGCCGGTCAGTTGAGACCGTTGCCCAGGGTGTGGCGCGGGGAGCCACACGTGAGAGATTTAAGAGATGAGCGAGGACCAGTGAGCTTGACCACCCGAGGGTGCAGCTGTCAGAGCATCAAAGGTACTACCTCTGCCCAGAGCCCTCTATACACCCTTAGAACATACTAGAATAGTGAAAATGCCGCGCCTCACTGAGGGCAAAGTGACGCCCGGAGTGGACCACCCTACCCTGCGATATTTTCGTCTATTCTGTAACCTTTCTCCTACAACTACTGAATAGTTGAGCCAAGAAAATCCCATCCAAATGTAGTCAAATATTACATTATCAGCTATACAAGAGTATCATTGTCCGCTACACAAACGGTCACCTGTCTTTTACAAACATACCTGTTGCATTCCATGAGGAATTGTTTCTATAAACATTTACGTTTTCATAAGTAGCT
Organism: Bulinus truncatus; assembly: GCA_021962125.1. Taxonomy (NCBI): domain Eukaryota; kingdom Metazoa; phylum Mollusca; class Gastropoda; family Planorbidae; genus Bulinus; species Bulinus truncatus. The sequence goes on along the minus strand of JAGDYQ010000058.1, from coordinate 2,593,434 downwards.
TTTATCTTTATGTAATTATATCTGGGTAATTTTTATTATTATTATTATTGTCTTTATATATTTTTAAGATCATACTAAATAATATTATTTAAATTTAAAAAATGTAGACATGTGTTGGGCCCAATTATTATTTTCTTATTTTAAATATTTCAAGAGATTCATGCAGCGATTTTATTGTCTATCAACGACATAGTACAGGTAAATGTTTTACAATCTTAGGGGCAAAAAAATGAAAATGTTAAACTTACATTTATCAAACATTTTTAATAAAATAAATTTGGATACATACTAGATTTTTAAAAAAAGATGAAATGCTAGAAGCTATACTTCTTGTAGTTATGAGAAACTAAAAATTATTTAACCAAATATACTTAGTGCCATTCTTTCATCCTCACTCTCCCACACATCTTCTCTAACATCACTCTCCCACACATCTTCTCTAACATCACTCTCCCACACATCTTTTCTCACATCACTCTCACACACACATCTTCACACATCACTCTCCCACACATCCTCTCTTCCACACATCTTCTCTCACATCCTCTCTTCCACACATCTTCTCTCACATCACTCTCGCACACATCTTCTCTCACATTACTCTCCCACACATCTTCTCTAACATAACTCTCCCACACATCCTCTCTTCCACACATCTTATCTAACATCACTCTCCCACACATCCTCTCTTCCACACATCTTCTCTAACATCACTCTCCCACACATCTCTAACATCACTCTCCCACACATCTTCTCTCACATCACTCACACACACATCTTCACACATCACTCTCCCACACATCCTCTCTTCCACACATCTTCTCTAACATCACTCTCCCATACATATTCTCTCACATCACTCTCCCACACATCCTCTCTAGCATCACTCTCCCACACATATTCACTCACATCTGTCTCCCACACATCTTCACACATCAATCTCCCACACATATTCACTCACATCCTCTCTCCCATACATCTTCTCTCATATCACTCTCCCATACATCTTCTCTCATATCACTCTCCCATACATCTTCTCTATCATCACTCTCCCGCACATCCTCTCTCCCACACATCTTCTCTCACATCACTCTCCCACACATCTTCTCTCCCATACATCTTCTCTATCATCACTCTCCCACACATCCTCTCTCACATCACTCTCCCACACATCACTCTCCCATACATCACTCTCCCACACATCGTCTCTAGCATCAATCTCCCACACATATTCACTCACATCTGTCTCCCACACATCTTCACACATCACTCTCCCACACATCAATCTCCCACAATCTTCTCTCACATCACTCTCCCACACATCACTCTCCCACTCATTTTCCACAGGTAAGTTTCACAGGTTGCTGTCTTAGACTGTATACATATAAATAAGAAAAAACAACCTAAACATAAAGATATGTATTGCTGTAGGCTTCCATGTAATAGGCTAAATATGTAAGTCATCATATATCTCATCTATTGCACAATATGTTGGTTCTCATATGTCTTACATACAATGTCTTTGTTTTTTACATCATTTTTATACATTGTGTAATATTTTTAAATTTCACATTATCTCATGACTTTATTTTATTGTATGTCTGTTTTATCTCTTTCGTATGTCTTTTTTCTCTCTCTCTCTCGTATGTCTGTTTTATCTCTCTCGTATTTCTGTTTTATCTCTCTCGTATTTCTGTTTTATCTCTCTCGTATGCCTGTTTTCACTCTCTCTCTCGTATATGTTTTCTTTCTCGTATGTCTGTTTTCACTCTCTGTCGTATGTCTGTTTTTTCTCTCTCTGTTGTATGTCTGTTTATCTCTCTCGTATGTCTATCTCTCTCGCAAGTCTCTTTTATTTCTCTCGTATGTCTGTTTTATCGCTTTCTCATTTTTTTTCTTGTTATCAAAGTTTACTCTCCCTTTACATCTTTCATTCAGTATACACAGTATTTTCTTTTTTGTTTTTATCCCATGACTCTCTTCTGGACAGTTTCCTTGTTTTCTTCTTTCCTGTCTTTTATTTTTAAACTGCCTGCGGTGTATACATTTGTATCATTGTGTATCATTGTGTATCATTATTGTGTAGTGTATAACAATTTTGTTTTTTTTTTATTATCAATATTTATGTCTAACTATCTCATGCATCGATTCATCCATTTTTCTACATTCGAATGAAACAAACTGTTATTTACACATTTTTGAACCAACGTGTTTTATATCTTAATGTGCATGTGATTTCTTAGCGATACAGGGTCGTCTTCTACCAATGGGGCCGTGCTAAGGAAAACTATGGGGCTCTCTAATCCCCCCTTCCATACACACACATGTATAGGTTTCCCGGTTTGGACGTATATTTTGCCACAATCTAAAATTAATAAAATAACGTAACAGTTTGGCCTCACCTGTTAGGGGCATTGAAAGTAAATATTACATAATGCCGCATTATGAGCCTTTGCCAAGGACCCAAATGACTTCTGCATATGACCCCCAAATCACATTTGCCCTAGTCCAAATGTTACTTTGACTAGGGCCGCCAAAAATCTTACAAGACTAAGTCCATCAGCACTATATGTGAACAGTAATAGACTGTAAATAGTCGTTTTGGCAGCACCTCGGGCAAAGATGATAATACAAAGATGATAATACAAAGATGATAATACAAAGATGATAATACAAAGATGATAATACAAAGATGATAATACAAAGATGATAATACAAAGATGATAATACAACTTTTAGTTCTTTGCGTTTCTGGTGCACAATTAAAAACAATCACTGGAAAATAACAACAGGAAAACATCAAATATGAAAAAAAACATTTGTCACATTTCTTTTTGAAAAAAACAAATTGTGTGTGGATTTCATTTCAGGCAAATAATAAACAATCTCAGGTTGCTGTCACATGGCAAGGTATGGTTTGAGAGTGTTACTCAACACATTATTAGTTTGAATGACTTATCTGCCCCTTCCTCAATGTTACATGAATTTGTTATACCGAACATAAAGTTATCTCTATTGCTAGACCTACAATAAGATCAACTGTTTTGTTATAGCGAAAATAATGTTATACGAAAGATGAGACCATCTATAATTGTGATACAGAAAAAAGGTCATTTTTATTTGTTATATCTAACATCAGCTCATCTCTCAAAGATTATATCACTTTATTGGTTATATCTAACATCAGCTCATATCTCAAAGATTATATCACTTTATTGGTTATATCTAACATCAGCTCATCTCTCAAAGATTATATCACTTTATTTGTTATATCTAACATCAGCTCATCTCTCAAAGATTATATCACTTTATTTGTTATATCTAACATCAGCTCATCTCTCAAAGATTATATCACTTTTTTTGTTATATCTAACATCAGCTCATCTCTCAAAGATTATATCACTTTATTTGTTATATCTAACATCAGCTCATCTCTCAAAGATTATATCATTTTATTTGTTAAATCTAACATCAACACATCTCTAAAGGATCCTAGATATGTCACCCAGTGATTTAATAATGTGAATTGTTGAACATGTCAGTCGATTCATTTGAAAATATAACTTTGTTATGTCTGTCGATGATCAATAAGATTTGTTGTTTAAATTATGTCATTCGTTGTTGTAGTAATTTAAACTGTTGATTTATTTATGGGAGTGATGAACTGATAATGCAGTTATTAATAGCTGATACTTTATCTAAAAAAAAATAGTTACCACAATGTAACTCATCAAATGGAATAATGTGTGATTTCTCTATGCATTTTTTAACGAGTGCAACAATACATAAATATGGATACCAAATGAATGTTTATCAATATCAAATGATGAGTAGACAGTGTGTTGGACTAGCTGGGTCTTCCAGAAGTCATAATTCACATTAAAAAACCGATACCTTCAAGGTGGAAGCTTTCCTACGAGGTCTGAGCTATGACCTTTGAACTGATATGACGTACATATTGGTATTGACAAATGCTTCTATTTTAAACCGAATTAAAAGCTTTGCTTCTGATACATAAATCAAAGGTATGAATGAACATCTTTCTATTCTGATTACCAAATTAAGTCGACCTTACACATGAATGTCAATATCTGAATAATACATGGCTCAAGTAAAATATTATGAATCTCTATATGCCCAGTATTATATGTTGATTTTTGTTATTTGGCTACTTAAAAATAGTCAAAGTATACATTGTGAAATTAATTATATTTTACATTGTCATAGTTTATAACATGTTTTTCAATATATTTAGTATCTGAGATTGGCGCCAACGCTGTAAAATGTACAGTCCCCTAGATTTCTATAAATATTTGTATCACGTTAAGATAAAGTACATTTTAATGAAGTGTATTTTCAAAAATATTTTTATACTGATTATAAGTATAATTTAATTTCTGACTACTTTTAAAGGGAATAGATCGCTATAGTAATATATTTTACTAGCTGTACCCTGCAAAACATTTGCATAGAGTTATATCCCCTTAGGTTTGATCGGTATGGGTTATTTTTGGTTTCGAGCAGATCCGATTTTTTCATGATTGTATTTAAAACTGGAATACTGCTCTATTAATTCTTTACTTTCGATTTAACGCAGAACACAAATCGCTTATATATATATTATTATTATATCTGTCTCATGTACCTATTAGTTTACAATCCAACGATTTCAAATACCCACAGAAAGCTTCGTTGAGCAAACAATAATAACAATAAATCTTGTTCAGAACTGTTTAACGATTCCAGAGATGGTTGGGTAAGACCACCGAGTCACTCCTAGACGATACCAACGACCACATTTCAGCTGATATATTTTTTTAAGATGTTGACGCTAAACATTTTTAACGATTGTCCATTTTGTCTGCCAGGATGAACATGATGACCGCTTGACCATAAACTTCAAGTGAAGTTGTCTGAAGAGAAACAAACTGTACCTTGAGAATGAATTCAATTTAATGCCTCGATACGTTTCAATGTGTTTCGCTTTTCTTGACGGGTCGCTTCGTTTATGTCTCTTTTTAAGCACATACTAGACCAGGACATACTAGACCAGAACATAATAGAGTAGAACATACTAGACCAGAACAAATACTAGACCAGAACCTCTATTTATTACCAACGATTTATCTCACGCGCGCACAGTTCTAAATCATTGTGTACCGTATAAACCTGCGTACACAATGGTACACATGGCTACTTCAACCATCAAACTATAGCTAACCATATATACAGACGTATAAACCTTCTTACACATGGCTACTTCAACCATCAAACTATAGCTATACGATATATACAGACGTATAAACCTGCTTACACATGGCTACTTTAACCATCAAACTATAGCTATACTATATATACAGACGTATAAACCTGCTTACACATGGCTACTTCAATCATCAAACTATAGCTATACCATATATACAGACGTATAAACCTGCTTACACATGGCTACTTCAATCATCAAACTATAGCTATACTATATATACAGACGTATAAACCTGCTTACACATGGCTACTTCAACCATCAAACTATAGATATACCATATATACAGACGTATAAACCTGCTTACACATGGCTACTTCAACCATCAAACTATAGCTATACTATATATACAGACGTATAAACCTGCTTACACATGGCTACTTCAACCATCAAACTATAGCTAACCATATATACAGACGTATAAACCTTCTTACACATGGCTACTTCAACCATCAAACTATAGCTATACTATATATACAGACGTATAAACCTGCTTACACATGGCTACTTCAACCATCAAACTATAGCTATACTATATATACAGACGTATAAACCTGCTTACACATGGCTACTTCAACCATCAAACTATAGCTATACTATATATATACAGACGTATAAACATGCTTACACATGACTACTTCAATCGTCAAACTATAGCTATACTATATATACAGACGTATAAACCTGCTTACACATGGCTACTTCAATCATCAAACTATAGCTATACCATATATACAGACGTATAAACCTGCTTACACATGGCTACTTCAACCATCAAACTATAGCTATACCATATATATACAGACGTGTAAACCTTCTTACACATGGCTACTTTAATCATCAAACTATAGCTATATTATATATTAATATAAAAGCAAGAATATTATTAATATATATATATATGTGTGTGTGTGTGTGTGTGTGTGTGTGTGTGTGTGTATTGGTGTGTGTGTGTGTGTGTATTGGTGTGTGTCTTGACAAAGTCTCAGATTTAGTAAGAATTTTATTTAATTTTTAAGTATCTGTTTAATTACTGACTAAATAAATTCAACAGAAGAACTTATTGACCTCATCTTTACTCTAAATTCAATTGTACTCACATTCTCTACCATCGCCTCAAATTGAAATAATATTATATTGTTACTAGTGAGTTAAACATATGAATATGTTTCCATGCTCAAACTAGTTAAAAAGTCAAATCAGAATGGTGCAAACGTATAGTTTTAATCATAGATGTAAAGAAGGTTGTAACAGTACATTTTGTTAGCTGACTGAAGTATGAGACAGTAAAATATTTAGAATTTATTTGTAAGTTTTAATTCTAAGATGGCGGGAAGTGAAGATCAATAGGAACTTCCCACTAAATGATCAAAACTGAGTCTTCTGTTAGCGCCATCTACCAGTGAACTACATCTCACGTGCCGGTCTGACCTGACACAGAATTAAACAAGATAAACTACGTCATTAACTGGTGCAGCAAACTGTCAGGGGTGGAGCAGTGCTGCTAATCAATACTGAAACACAAACACATACACACTTTCAGATGTGGAGCAGTGTGGCTCATCAATACCGACACACAAACACATACACACTTTCAGATGTGGATCAGTGTGGCTCATCAATACCAACACACAAATATACACACTTTCAGATGTGGATCAGTGTGGCTCATCAATACCAACACACAAACATACACACTTTCAGATGTGGATCAGTGTGGCTCATCAATACCACCACACAAACATACACACTTTCAGATGTGGAGCAGTGTGGCTCATCAATACCGACACATAAACATACACACTTTCAGATGTGGAGCAGTGTGGCTCATCAATACCGACACATAAACATACACACTTTCAGATGAGGAGCTGTGTGGCCCATCAATACCGACACACTTTCAGATGTTCCAGATATTTATACACATATTAAAAAGTTAAGTAAGGAAATAATTGAGATAGTCAAATTGAATAAAGAAATAGATGTGCAATGACATAGTCGTTGGGTACATCGTTTCTAGCTATATTCTCTCGGGTCCTAGACCCATTAATACGGTCCTTCAAACGGCCTGGGCTATGGGGCTTAGTTCACTTATCACAATAAAATAAAACCACTTGTTGGTGTAAGAAGGGTTGGTTGGGATTATATAATCACATTGCCTTCAGCGGCTACAAGAGAAATTTGAGTTTTCAATATTTATTAAATCTATTACACTTCTGTTTGGATCAAAGTTGATCCAAGTTGATAATATTTCTTAAATCTATTTAACTTCTGTCTGATTCAAAGCTGTTTTCAGTTGATAATAATATTACGTCAAATTGCACAAGCAGCTCAAAACAACAGGACAATAGTTAATTTTGTTCCTTCATAAACCTCTACAGTCTCTACTGATTACGTTGTATTTATACTTTTACAATATAACTTTATCATTCTCTCAGTTGCTGCTGTTATAAATGTGTGAAGAAAATTTTGTTTCTGTGCAGAGAGTCTATTTACTATCATAATACAGTTTATTTATTATCATTCTACAAAGTCTATTTACTACCATTATACAGAGTATATATACTATCATTATAAACATTCTGTTTACTATCATTATACAGATTCTATTTACTATCATTATACAGATTCTATAAACTATCATTATACAGATTCTATATACTATCATTATACAGATTCTATTTACTATCATTATACAGATTCTATTTACTATCATTATACAGATTCTATTTACTTTCATTATACAGAGCCTATTTACTTTCATTATACAGATTCTATTTACTTTCATTATACAGAGCCTATTTACTAATTTTCTAATCTAAGTAAATAATAGCGGTGTGGGTTCTGCGTTAAATCGAAAGTAAAGAATTAATACAACAGTATTCCAGTTTAGAATACAATCATGAAAAAACCGGATCTGCCCGAAACCAAAAATAACCTAGCCTACCGATCAAGCATAACTCTATGCAAATGTTTTGCAGGGCATAGCTAGTAAGATTATATTTTTGTGACGTTTCTTTGCACAAACTGTTTGTTTGTATGTGACATGACAATTCTATAGTATTATCTAACTTTACTTTGTATGTACTTATAAAAAAAAGTCTTTTTGGTGGATTATTACAAAAATCTGAGAACACACTTTCCATTATTTCCAAACTCTATGCGGCCACAGCCTTCACTTTCTAACTGAACAAACAAAATAATTCTCTGCAATTTTATTTGGTCATTTAAGGACATGGGTGTTTGTGTTTGCTCCGTAGTTTGTTTATTTTTATTGAATATTTTGTTTTTGTTTTTCTTACTACTGTTGTTTACATTCAGCTGTAGGATTGAGAATTTGAATCTTTAGATACAAAATGGGGCTTGTGGCCCAAAGTTTGAGAAAGTTGTATAGTTCATTAGAGTATCACCCATTGCTAGTGGCTATAAACGAATTTAGCTTCACCATCAAGGTCAAAGATTTAGTTTCTCCCAGCTTCCTGTACAATAGTAGACTTAGTTGACTTGTTGACTTAGTTGACTTGTTGACTTAGTTGACTTAGTTGACTTGTTGACTTAGTTGACTTAGTTGACTTGTTGACTTAGTTGACTTGTTGACTTAGTTGACTTGTTGACTTAGTTGACTTGTTGACTTAATTGACTTGTTGACTTAGTTGACTTGTTGACTTAGTTGACTTGTTGACCTAGTTGACTACATTGAGATCTGAACCAGTAATGCAATGCACGCCATACCACAAGTTCAAACCTCAACACCCTAGAATGAAACCATCACTACACCTCAACACCCTAGAATGAAACCATCACTACACCTCAACACCCTAGAATGAAACTATCACTACACCTCAACACCCTAGAATATAAACCATCACTACACCTCAACACCCTAGAATGAAACCATCACTACACCTCAACACCCTAGAATGAAACCATCACTACACCTCAACACCCTAGAATGAAACCATCACTACACCTCAACACCCTAGAATGAAACCATCACTACACCTCAACACCCTAGAATGAAACCATCACTACACCTCAACACCCTAGAATGAAAACCATCACTACACCTCAACACCCTAGAATGAAACCATCACTACACCTCAACACCCTAGAATGAAACCATCACTACACCTCAACACCCTAGAATGAAACCATCACTACACCTCAACACCCTAGAATATAAACCATCACTACACCTCAACATCCTAGAATGAAATCATCACTACACCTCAACAACCTAGAATATAAACCATCACTACACCTCAACACCCTAGAATGAAACCATCACTACACCTCAACACCCTAGAATGAAACCATCACTACACCTCAACACCCTAGAATGAAACCATCACTACACCTCAACACCCTAGAATGAAACCATCACTACACCTCAACACCCTAGAATGAAACCATCACTACACCTCAACACCCTAGAATGAAACCATCACTACACCTCAACACCCTAGAATATAAACCATCACTACACCTCAACATCCTAGAATGAAACCATCACTACACCTCAACAACCTAGAATATAAACCATCACTACACCTCAACACCCTAGAATGAAACCATCACTACACCTCAACACCCTAGAATGAAACCATCACTACACCTCAACACCCTAGAATGAAATCACCACTACACCTCAACACCCTAGAATGAAACCATCACTACACCTCAACACCCTAGAATGAAACCATCACTACACCTCAACACCCTAGAATATAAACCATCACTACACCAGATAATTTTCAACTAAAGGCAGGGAAATAATTGAATGTTTATTGTTAATCTGTTATTAAATAAAGATTGCTTTAGGCATGGGTATTCTAAACTTAAATAAACCTATCTATACATAAAATTGTGACGTAATAGATTGTCGACCAATGCTGAATGTTTGAGAGAGATGCTTTTGTAATGGGACATTGTTCAAGTCATGCAGGAGTACTAGTTCAATAAACACAACTGTATTGCTCACATTACCATTACATATAAGTCAGAACACTTCAAGGCGTGTGTTTTAATCGGCTAAAACGTTATTGGTCTCAAGTATGACTGGCCATTGGCCATTTTAACACGTTCTTGGTCCATGACATCATCTCAAGAAATATTCGAAAAACATCCCCCTCCCAAAAAGAAATCTACATTACTACATGAATTGACAAAACTATATTATTCCCATATCTTGATGAATTAAAAGTAAGTTTACAAAAAAAATGGGTAGTTTGGCAACAAGCGTCTGGCTTGAGATAAACAAATTTCTCTTTGAGTCTTGACGGGGTAAGTGGAACCAAAGAACGTGTAGAGAATACAGGAACATAGCTGAACGCAGTCAGTATGAAGTAAGTTCCATGTGGAACTAGATCACCAGGGCTAGATAGTGGAACGTAACATGAACAATTTACTAATTGATGAACTATGTTAGCATAACGCGGCCTTTAGCGATATCATGAAAATCTAGTACAGACATGTCATCATGATAAAATATTTATCATAAAACATGGCCAACACACACATATTCCTGCTTTACATATGGTCATGTAGTGGCCATCATTCATTGACTGAAGTCAGTATACATTACCATTAAAAGTCAGTTTTCTCAGAACACTCCCCCCCCCCCCCCCAAAAAAAAAAATAAAAAAATTTCGATGGGAATCAAATGCAACGAAAACCGAAGTGATCATCTCCTTTTAAGCTAATTTGTCCGAACGCATTCCTTAAGTTCATATTTATACAGAACATTAACGTTAAATATATTTTTTTTAAAAATTAATGAAATATTGAATAGGGGAGTAAAGTTCCCAGTAGCCACTGCATATTGAGATATTTCCCTAGCTGCGTCCTAGCACATTGTCTAGGTGACTTTACTTCCCCAACGTAAAGTCAGGTAACCACTGAAAACTGTGTGGATTTGAAGACTTTCACAAGGATATTACATATATATATATATATATATATATATATATATATATATATATATATATATAAGCGATTTGGACTCTGCGTTAAATCGATAGTAAAGAATTAATACAACATTATTCCAGTTTAAAATACAATCATGAAAAAAATCGGATCTGCCCGGCATCCAAAAAAATAACCTAGCCCATCGATCAAGCCTGAGGAGATATAACTCTATGCAAAAGTTTTGCAGGATACAGCTAGTCTGAATAAACCAAAAGGCTATGACCGATACAGGCGTGTAATACACAGAGAGAACATCACAAGAACAAAGAGTTTCTTAAAACACTATTTTAAAAGTATCTGTACAATTGTGTTGGTTTTTTACAAGTCCCTGTAGAGATCCTAAAAAAACCACGAGTAGAACGGTTTCTTGCAGTGCCTTTCTTTTATCCACATCCTAGTCGATAGAGCAATGGCCACGGATGCACCACGGGAGACTGGGACACGCCGAGAGTTGAACCCGTAACTCATATATAACACAAACATTCTCGATGACAACGAACTCAACAAACTCTAAAACTCAACATTCTCAATGACAACGAACTCAACAAACTCTAAAACTCAAACATTCTCAATGACAACGAACTCAACAAACTCTAAAACTCAAACATTCTCAATGACAACGAACTCAACAAACTCTAAAACTCAAACATTCTCAATGACAACGAACTAAAACTCAAAAACCAAATTCAAAAACTCAAACATTCTCAATGACAACGAACTAAACAAACTCTAAAACCAACATTCATACACACAGACAAAAGTAATAAGTTTTAAATTGAATTTTAAACTCTTTTATCCGAAATTCAGCTACGTATTAAACATATATTCAGAGAATATTTTATAAAAAATCTAACCATGTACACAGTTCTATTAAAAATGTTGTTTGTGTGCGGTGCATGCGTACTATGTGAGGTGTTTGTAGATTTGTTTCTTTGAATGCAATTGTATTGTCTGGAGAAAAGATTGTTCTAAATCTCACTTGTACTGTTATTAAATTATTTTAATTTTAAACTTGAGTTATTGATTCTGGGCCGGGTCAAGCTGGTGAATGGTTAGTTCTTTCCCTTGAATTTTTGATGTCAGATTCTTGGTAGTTGGGGGGGGGGGGACCAGAACCTGTTCTTGTCACTTCCGGCAGCCAGTCTTAACTGGAATACAGAACATGAGCTCTAGTCTTAACTGGAATACCAGTGGAATAAAATAAAGTATTCAGAGATGATTCTTTCAAACTGAACTAAGAATTGATTTTTATTTTTTGTTCTTTGTTTTTAATTTACTTTATTCAAGATTTTGAAATTAAAAGTGTCTATCCTATCTTATGTTCATCTGTGTCTTGATTTGTTTCTGTTTATATCTGTGTCTGGACTCTCTTTACATCTTTATCTTTATTTATTTATGTACATATGCGACTTATATGGTTTAGTTCTAGCAAGTCCATGAAATGAAAAGTCTTTTGATTTATAAGCCACTCTTGGGACAGTTTTTGTAGTACCCTGCCTGCAAATTTCGATGCAGACACCACAGGGTACATTCTTTCACTGGAGTCACTTTTGTTAGGGAGGAACCCAGGGGGTTTATTAGTTCACTGAAGTCAGTGTTGCTAGTCAGGAACCATGGGGAACATTAGCTCACTGGAGTCACTTTGGTCATTGATCAAACACGGGGTACATTAGGTCACTGGAGTCATTGATAAAACACGGGGTACATTAGGTCACTGGAGTCATTGATAAATCACGGGGTACATTAGGTCACTGGAGTCATTGATCAAACACGGGGTACATTAGGTCACTGGGGTCATTGATCAAACACGGGGTACATTAGGTCACTGGAGGCATTGATAAAACTCGGGGTACATTAGGTCACTAGAGTCATTGATCAAACACGGGGTACATTAGGTCACTGGGGTCATTGATCAAACACGGGGTACATTAGGTCACTAGAGTCATTGATCAAACACGGGGTACATTAGGTCACTGGGGTCATTGATAAATCACGGGGTACATTAGGTCACTGGAGTCATTGATAAAACACGGGGTACATTAGGTCACTAGAGTCGTTGATCAAACACGGGGTACATTAGGTCACTGGGGTCATTGATCAAACACGGGGTACATTAGGTCACTAGAGTCATTGATAAAACACGGGGTACATTAGGTCACTAGAGTCATTGATCAAACACGGAGTACATTAGGTCACTAGAGTCATTGATCAAACACGGGGTACATTAGGTCACTAGAGTCATTGATCAAACACGGGGTACATTAGGTCACTGGGGTCATTGATAAATCACGGGGTACATTAGGTCACTGGAGTCATTGATCAAACACGGGGTACATTTGGTCACTGGGGTCATTGATCAAACACGGGGTACATTAGGTCACTGGGGTCATTGATCAAACACGGGGTACATTAGGTCACTAGAGTCATTGATCAAACACGGGGTACATTAGGCCACTGGGGTCATTGATCAAACACGGGGTACATTAGGTCACTGGAGTCATTGATAAAACACGGGGTACATTAGGTCACTAGAGTCATTGATCAAACACGGGGTACATTAGGTCACTGGGGTCATTGATCAAACACGGGGTACATTAGGTCATTAGAGTCATTGATAAAACACGGGGTACATTAGGTCACTAGAGTCATTGATCAAACACGGAGTACATTAGGTCACTAGAGTCATTGATCAAACACGGGGTACATTAGGTCACTAGAGTCATTGATCAAACACGGGGTACATTAGGTCACTGGGGTCATTGATAAATCACGGGGTACATTAGGTCACTGGAGTCATTGATCAAACACGGGGTACATTTGGTCACTGGGGTCATTGATCAAACACGGGGTACATTAGGTCACTGGAGTCATTGATAAAACACGGGGTACATTAGGTCACTAGAGTCATTGATCAAACACGGGGTACATTAGGTCACTGGAGTCATTGATAAAACACGGGGTACATTAGGTCACTGGAGTCATTGATAAATCACGGGGTACATTAGGTCACCGGAGTCATTGATCAAACACGGGGTACATTAGGTCACTGGGGTCATTGATCAAACATTAGGTCACTGGGGTCATTGATCAAACGCGGGGTGCATTAGGTCACTAGGGTACATTAGGTCAGGGGTCATTGATAAATCACGGGGTGGAGGAGTCATTGATAAAACACGGGGTACATTAGGTCACTAGAGTCGTTGATCAAACACGGGGTACGATGCGATCACTGGGGTCATTGATCAAACACGGGGTACATTAGGTCACTAGAGTCAATAAAACACGGGGTACATTAGGTCACTAGAGTCATTGATCAAACACAGGGGTACATTAGGTCATTAGGTCTGGGGTACATTGACTGGGTCATTGATAAATCACGAAATTTTGATAGGTCACACAAGTCATTGATCAAACACGGGGTACATTTGGTCACTGGGGTCATTGATCCAAACACGGGTACATTAGGTCACTGGGGTCATTGATAAAACACGGGGTACATTAGGTCACTAGAGTCATTGATCAAACACGGGGTACATTAGGTCACTGGGGTCATTGATCAAACACGGGGTACATTAGGTCACTGGAGTCATTGATAAAACACGGGGTACATTAGGTCACTAGAGTCATTGATCAAACACGGGGTACATTAGGTCACTAGAGTCATTGATCAAACACGGGGTACATTAGGTCACTAGAGTCATTGATCAAACACGGGGTACATTAGGTCACTAGAGTCATTGATCAAACACGGGGTACATTAGGTCACTGGGGTCATTGATCAAATCACGGGGTACATTAGGTCACTGGAGTCATTGATCAAACACGGGTACATTTGGTCACTGGGTCATTGATCAAACACGGGGTACATTAGGTCACTGGAGTCATTGATAAAACAAACACGGGGTGGGGTCATTGATCAAACACGGGGTACATTAGGTCACTGGAGTCATTGATAAAACACGGGGTACATTAGGTCACTGGAGTCATTGATCAAACACGGGGTACATTAGGTCACTAGAGTCATTGATCAAACACGGGGTACATTAGGTCACTGGGGTCATTGATCAAACACGGGGTACATTAGGTCACAAGTATCTGGGACTTGGACCCGTAACCTTCCCCACACCAATCGGACTCACAACCAGCCCACCATCTTGTCACTCAAATAGTAAAGTTTAATGTGTGACTATAAACATGTACATCGGACCATTTGTCTGTCCATACTTTAGTGTGTGTTTCTATAAACATGTACATCTGTCCATCTGTCTTCTCATAATTTAGTGTGTCTGTAATGTATGTTGGAGGTATTCGTTATTTCTCTATATTTTACCTGTGGACTTAAGTATTTTTTTTCTCTACAAGGCCGTGTCAAGGTGCATACCGAATTTATACTATAGAACTTTTTATATCTATAATATGAGATCCGTTCAATTATTTTATAGGGCGACATCAAATTCGCAGCTAATTTTATAATTAAGGTTAATCGAATTAGTTCTTGTGACAGAGTACCACAATCAACTTAGTTCTTGTGACAGAGTACCACAACCAACGTTTCAAGACATTTTTGTGGATTTCTCTTGGACCAGATTCACCAAATGTATACACACAACTCAAGTACCCAGCAGTCATTAAGACAAGCAGGCAAACACAGAGAAAAGCAATAAATGACATCAACATTTAGTCTAGATCGGTCTCTAGATCAATAATTTTACTTTGTGTGCGAAGTTGTAGTTAAAAATTATCTAACGCCCATGGAGCATTTTTTTGAATTAATGGGACATAAATCTTTTCAAATCTTTTCTTCTTAGTTTTTTTTTATTAATTTAATTTTTTTTAGGTATGTCCCTGTTAAGGGAAGTGTATTTTTTGTTTAATCTTTCAAATACTATTAACCACCAAATGGGACAGTATGTATGATTCCATTCGTTCATATCATGGTCAGGAGTGGAATAGCTTAGGAGGTAGCACGAGAAACAGACCCACTTTTCCCGAACTAATGTCACGTATCCTTTTTTAAGCTTGGTGAACTTAGAAACTTTCATTATGATCTTAAAGTCGGCTTAAAGAAAAACTCGTTTCTCAAGTGAACAGTGGCCCTTCTTTGTAGTTTGAAAGTGTTACTAGTTGTCGTATCCCACTTGTGCTCTAATTAAATCAGACGACACAACTCCTTGTATTGTAAAAGAATTAACTGAACTTTTTAATGCATGATATATACAGATGAGAATATGATAATCCAATATAAACACTGGAGAAGATGAATCAATAAAACACATGTATAATTCTATACTTTATCATACACGATAAATACTAAGCTCAATATTCGATGAGAGATGTGGCAATAAATCACAAGTAGCTGCTATCACTATAAACCAGTACACGAGTCTATAACTATTATAACTCTCGCCTGCACTGTCCACTTAGTCTACGTGTTATATCTAGTATCCCCTTCATGGGTCTCTAGTCTCTCTCTCTTGTGTGTGTGTCTCCGTCTCCTTTTTCAACCTTGGTAACTTCCCTATTTATAGGATATATCACACCCTCATATTGCATCATTGGTGTAATTGCATCACTGGGGTGATTGCATCACTGATTGCATCATGGATTGCATCACTGGGGTGATTGCATCATTGGTTGCATCATTGATTGCATCACTGGGGTGATTGCATCACTGGGTGATTGCATCATTGATTGCATCACTGGGGTGATTGCATCACTGGGTGATTGCGTCACTGGTGATTGCATCATGCATGCCTGACCCTGCAAGCACTTACAGGTGATAGGACACTAGAGTTTGGTGCAGGCCCGTAGTGTGCGGGTGGGCCAGGGGGGCCGGGCCCACTACGTTTTGTCTGGCTCCCCTCTGCTTGTTTACTCTACTTAGTAACACTTTTTTCCTGCCCCCCTCCCCGCGCTATGGCCTAGCCCCTGCTGTAGAATGCCTGGCCCCTGCTGTAGAATTTTCACGCTACGGGGCTGGTTGGGTGTAAAAATAGTACTAGCTGTAAAACTAGTACTGGCTGTAAAACTAGTACTGGCTGTAAAACTAGTGGTGGGTGTAAAACTAGTACTGGCTGTAAAACTAGTACTGTCTGTAAAACTAGTACTGGCTGTAAAACTAGTGGTGGGTATAAAACTAGTACTGGCTGTAAAACTAGTACTGGCTGTAAAACTAGTGGTTGGTGTAAAAATAGTACTGGCTGTAAAACTAGTACTGGCTGTAAAACTAGTGGTTGGTGTAAAACTAGTACTGGCTGTAAAACTAGTACTGATTGTAAAATTAGTACTGGCTGTAAAACTAGTGGTGGGTGTAAAACTAGTTGTGGGTGTAAAACTAGTACTGACTGTAAAACTAGTACTAGCTGTAAAACTAGTACTGGCTGTAAAACTAGTACTGATTGTAAAATTAGTACTGGCTGTAAAACTAGTACTAGCTGTAAAACTAGTACTGGCTGTAAAACTAGTACTGATTGTAAAATTAGTACTGGCTGTAAAACTAGTACTAGCTGTAAAACAAGTACTGGCTGTAAAACTAGTACTGGTTGTAAAATTAGTACTGGCTGTAAAACTAGTACTGGCTCTAAAACTTGTACAGGCTGTAAAACTAGTGGTGGGTGTAAAACAAGTATTGGCTGTAAAGCTAGTGTTTTGACCTTATGACCTGCTTTGTTATTATTTCAATTATTTAAATTCAGACAAACAAAGCTGCTTATTTCATTATTTTATTAAAATGGGTCAGGTCAGGTCATTTTGATTGTTGTCAAACTCTTCTGACCTTACAATATTGATGGTTTCAAGATTGTCTTCATTTAAAACAGCGAATGGACTTCAGTTGCGATCAGATTGTTAAATCACAAACCTGGCTATATCAAATGAATGGATAAGAGTTCCTGTAATCAATTGGTCAGAGATAAACATATTTCATGTCCATCTATCATCTTGAAATCTAACAGTCCATCACTGTCCACTCCAACTTACCATTAATTGATTCCCTGTTTTAATTTCTATAAATTTCAAACAAACAAAAAGATTGCTCTTTACATAAAAGTAAACTTAGTTAGTATTTACTAAACATAACAGTCATCGTAAGTCAAAACTGAGTCTTCTAGATACGAGAAAAAAAAACGTTTGGGTATGCTAAGAATTAACATAAACTAAATCAACTAGGTATATGTAAAAAATAAGTCAACTAGGTATATGTGAAAAATAAGTCAACTAGGTATATGCGAAAAATAAGTCTACTAGGTAAATGTGAAAGATTGCAGTATCCTTTTTATTTATATAAGGCACACTGGTCTGCCTCAATGTTGTGTGTCAAGCAATCTTCGGTCAAAGTTATGTTGGTGTATGAACCAATTTAGTTTGTGTCTGGTGGGTCTAGAAGAGAGGGAGGGGGGTCTACCGATAGTGTCTCTGTGATAATCCACACACTTCACTATAAAGGTACATGTATGGTACTGTAATGAGACCCAATGTATAAGTCAACACACTTCACTATAAAGGTACATGTATGGTACTGTAATGAGACCCAATGTATAAGTCAACACACTTCACTATAAAGGTACATGTATGGTACTGTAATGAGACCCAATGTATAAGTCAACACACTTCACTATAAAGGTACATGTATGGTACTGTAATGAGACCCAATGAATAAGTCAACACACTTCACTATAAAGGTACATGTATGGTACTGTAATGAGACCCAATGTATAAGTCAACACACTTCACTATAAAGGTACATGTATGGTACTGTAATGAGACCCAATGAATAAGTCAACACACTTCACTATAAAGGTACATGTATGGTACTGTAATGAGACCCAATGTATAAGTCAACACACTTCACTATAAAGGTACATGTATGGTACTGTAATGAGACCCAATGTATAAGTCAACACACTTCACTATAAAGGTACATGTATGGTACTGTAATGAGACCCAATGAATAAGTTAACACACTTCACTATAAAGGTACATGTATGGTACTGTAATGAGACCCAATGAATAAGTCAACACACTTCACTATAAAGGTACATGTATGGTACTGTAATGAGACCCAATGTATAAGTCAACACACTTCACTATAAAGGTACATGTATGGTACTGTAATGAGACCCAATGTATAAGTCAACACACTTCACTATAAAGGTACATGTATGGTACTGTAATGAGACCCAATGTATAAGTCAACACACTTCACTATAAAGGTACATGTATGGTACTGTAATGAGACCCAATGTATAAGTCAACACACTTCACTATAAAGGTACATGTATGGTACTGTAATGAGACCCAATGTATAAGTCAACACACTTCACTATAAAGGTACATGTATGGTACTGTAATGAGACACAATGTATAAGTCAACACACTTCACTATAAAGGTACATGTATGGTACTGTAATGATAACATTCAGTGAGTCTAATAACGCAATACAGGATCTGTGTTTTCAAGTAGGTCATGTCCAAAGACTTCCTACTGCTTGCTTTTTTTGGCTGCTATTGACGATTAAACTGGCTTTATAGGCTCATATACTGGCTTTAGTATAGTCTCTTATACTGGCTTTAGTATAGTCTCTTATACTGGCTTTAGTATAGGTTCTTATACTGGCTACTATATGCTCTAATACTGGCTTTATAGGCTCTTATACTGGCTTTAGTATAGGCTCTTATACTGGTATTACCAGGCTTGCTGAGCCGGAGCCGGAGCCGAGGAGCCGGGAGCCGCTACTTTTTGCTGGAGCCGGAGCCGGAGCCGAAAAAATCTGGCGGCTCCACGGCTCCCAAATGTTTTTTTTTTTACAGCAGAATTTTTTTTAAAATTACAGATTTGTTTGATTGTTTGCCTCCTACAATTTGAAATGTTGTCATGTTTTACGATGCCACAACAGTAACACGCACATCACCACAAGAAATCTTTAATGGGGAATCGTTTTGTGTTCGTTTTAAATCTTGTTTACCCTCCGAATTTTTTTTAATGGCATGTTATTTTGCTATATATAAAGTTAAAACAGTTTTATTTCATATAATAATTGTATCAATCATTTAAAATAAATTTTTACTACGATGACAAACGCGCCATTTCGTATTATTATTTGACCGCGAATTTGTAATAGACTAAAAACAAAATGGTAGCTTTCTGTATTTAACAATTTTATTATAAACAGAATATCTGAAATCGAGCAGATAAATTTAAAAGGTTGTGGCTTTTCGGACCCGTATCCCAATAAATTCGATTGTTATTCGGACCCGTGGCAAATATGCACTAAGCTTAGCTATACTTGAACTTTTATTAGACGGAACCCGAAAATAATAATACAGAGTCCGCTTAGTGAAACCATAGACACACTGAGTAACGATTAAATCATACAATTCAAACAATTATAAAAAAAATAAAACAAAAAACAATAATAAAGTTTATGTATAGCCAAGCTAAGTGCATATTTTTACATGGGTCCGAATAATAAATCAGACTTTATTGGGACGGGGTCCGAATGAAAATCAGCCTCAATAAATTTTTATTAATAAAAATCTTATTACTATTTAAATTATTTTTAACAAGACTGCAACATGCCATGCATTATTGAAACGTAGTTAAAATTATATGTTTCTAATTAATAGCTAAACAATCGGTACTAAAATGCACCATTCCAGATATGGAACTGCAAAAAATTTCTTGGGGAGGGGACTCAGTGAGGACTCAGTGAGGTCCCCTCCCAAAACCCCTCCTCTCCGTTCGCAAGCTTTGGGCGCTTCTCACCTCCATCTTTCGCCCCCCGAACATTTCTTCTACCCCCACCAGGGGCGGAATTATGGAATGGGCCGGGGCATGTCTCCCCCTGGTTATCGCAAGTTTAGGTAATACATCATTAAATTATCGAAATATTTTTTGTTCAAAGACCAATTTTCAACAATGAAAACAGTTTCGCCCCCCCCCCCGGGGGTCAATGTTTTGTTTCCCCTCCCCCCCCGTCAAAGTTGTCTAGATCCGCCGCTTTACCCCAGAATCAGTTCTTCGGCACCCCCCCCCCCCGGCCGAAAAAAAATTCTCCCCCCCCCCCCAATGCAATAATCCTGGCTACGGGCCTGCCCGGGTCCGAATAGTCACTTTGAATTTATAAATAATAAATATAAATACTGAAGTCTTTAAAATATTTTAAATAATGTATCAATTTACTATTTGCTAATTTTATCATTGAAATAACTTTTTAGTACTTATGAAAATGGCGACAAGTGAAACCTCGATCGAAAAAAATGATACGTTTCTGGATGCACTGAAATGGTTTGTTTTTAGTAAAACCGACAATGCGTATATTTTTCAAGTTCCTGACTATGGGGGTGAACGCGGCAAAATTTTATAACTTTTTATCAGCGGGATGTTAGCGTGGAGCAATTCCAAAAAAATTTGTCTCGTGTGATACTATCTTAATAGGGAGCCGGAGCCGGAGCCGTCAAATTTGTGGGAGCCGGAGCCGGAGCCGAAAAAAAATATGGCGGCTCCGCAAGCCTGGGTATTACTATAGGCTGTAATACTGGCTTTACTATAGGCTGTAATACTGGCTTTACTATAGGCTCTATTACTGGCTTTACTGTCATCCACCAACATTCTTGCCTGACCTAACAGAATATGACAATGGCTAAACAATTCTTTGTGGAATAACGATTTAACCCGTTTCTTGAAAATATAAGTATGATTGATGACACACTACAGTCTGTGGTGGTGGGGTCGTTATTGAGATCAACTGCCGTCTCTTTATTGGACACAACCGACTCGGACCTTGGTCAGTGTGAGGGACTCCAGAAACATATCTGTTTCACCCTGAGCTGTCTGGGTTGTTGTATTTATGAAGTTGGACACAAGTCATCGATTACCACAATTTTAGAAATCAGAAATTCATGTGTGTTATAGATGACTAGTTGCAAGTACCCGGCTTTGCCCGGGTTTAAAATAAGTTTTTTGTTTACCTTTTGTTTTCTACCTACCCCCTCTCTCCCTCCCTCCACTCTCTCTCCCTTCCTACCCCCTCTCTCCTTTTCTCTTTCCCTCCCTCCCTTTATCCATCCCTCCCTCCCTCTACTTCCCTCCCAAACTCTCCCGTCTCCCTCTCTCTTCCTATCTCCCTCCCTCCTTCTCTCACCCCCGTCCCCCTCTCTCCACCTTCCTCCATTCCTCCTCCCCCTCTCTCCCTCCCTGCCCCCTCTATCTCTGTATCTCTCACTCCCTCCCATTTCTTCCATCCTCTCTCTCCCTCTCTCCCTCCCTACCCCCTCTCTCCCTCCCTCCTTTCTCTCTCCCTCTCCCGTCTCCCCCTCTTCCTCTCTCTCCCTCCCCCTGTCTCTTTATCTTTCTCTCCCTCCCTCTTTCTTTATCTCTCTCCCTCCCCTCTATCTCTTTCCCTACTCCCCCCTTCCTTTCTCTTTCCTTCCCTCTCTCTCTCTCCAACCCTCCCTCTCCCTCCCTCCACCTTTATCTCCCTCCCTACCACCTCTCTCCCTCCCTCCCTCCTTCTCTCCCCCTCTCTGCCCCCCTCCTACCCTCTCCCTCCCTGCCCCCTCTCTCTTTATCTCTCCCCCCTCCCTCTCTCTGTACAATTAAACGTCAAATTACGCTTCTTAAATAAACAGAAAACCTTATTTTAATCCCGGCCAAAGCCGGGTACTAGCAGCATGAAAAAAAAACAACAACAATGTTTTTTTTTCCCGTCCCTAACCCTTTCTTCTCCGTCCGTTCAATTACACATTCACTAGGTGCGCGAATACAGGGAATTCCCTGTGCATTGAATAGTAAAATACTAAAAATATTAATTACAATTAAACTAACCATTGAGATTGTATTAATAATGTTAATAATGTCACAGAAACATTTTAATAAACGTATTTCGGTTTTTTAAAGTGCACCTTTAATTTTAATCTTCTGAATACATAAAACGATAGGTAAATAGATATGACTATTGATTTCACCATGTTGACAATTGGAGTTTCCGGGAAATGACGTCACAGAGGAATTTTATTTATGGCGCCGTCGAGATTACTTTAATATAGTAAAATACTAAAATAAAAAAAAAATTAATTACAATTAAACTACCCATCGAGATGAAACGAAACCTGTCCTATAACCTTCCCCATGTAATTATGTGTATGTGTAACAAATTTCACGTTATTTGTTTGTCTGGATCTTGAGTTATAAGGGAACAGACAGACAGACATACAGACAAACAAATGCGTCTTATAAGTATAGATGATATCAGTATGCATGATATCAGTATAGATGATATCAGTATACATGATATAAGTACAGATGATATCAGTATAGTTGATATCAGTATAGATGATATCACTATATAAGTTTGTATGACTATGTTGATATTCCAATAGATACTTAAGAATATAGATAATGGTATTACTATTTATAATTCACAAAAACTACTTCAGATGTTGAGACGACTATTCTTATATTGCTGTAGATACTGATGTTAATATAGGTCAGTGCTCCACAACCTTATACAGCTCGCGACACACATGAACTGTGGCGGAAATTTCGCGTCACATTTAAGAAAAGTGATAGGGTATACAAAGAAAGACCTGGTTTCATGTGAAAACTACTTTGGTATTAGTGTGATGTTTTATTGAAACTATTTTGGTATTAGTGTGATGTTTTATTTGGTTTCCTATGGGGACGGGTGGACGTGCCATGTAGAGCGCTCGACGTCGACTCGAGGGTCCTTGCTTCGAATTCTACACTTCATCTGCCCCGATGGGCCCTTTGGAGCTTTATAGAACTTTACTTTACTGGTTTCCTAACCCCCTTTCTTCTCGAGGAAATTACATAAACATGACCAATTTAGAACTTCTCAATTTGAATGAATTTCCCAATTTTAATGTATTAATTTTGTGAAACAAATTTCCTTGGTACAACCTGTCTCACCAAGACTTCACTAGGTATGCATTCTTACGAAAGCTGACTAAATGAATTTGAACACTTTAACCTAAGCGAGCTAACCCTTCAATGTAAATGTTAACACAATACCATTTTACATTTCGTCATAATATCATTTATATAATCCGAGCAGAACGAAACTTGATATTCTATTCTCAGACATTTGTTTAAATATGTTTTAATAATATTATCTTTCTTTTTCTGACTTGCAATCAATGCAGCGACATAATGTATACTATCTGAATGTGGCAATATGGCGTATGCCATCTGAATGTAGCAATATGGCGTATACAGTATGAATGTAGAAACATGGTGTGTACCATCTGACATTTTATTTTCTGCAGCAGTGACAGTGACTTCAAAAATTCAATTATGGCAGGCGTGTCGTTGTTTTTTTCGTTACGGTGGAGTATTTTTCTTGGAAACACTGCTTGAGTTACGGTGGAGTAATTTTCTTGGAAACACTGCTTGAGTTACGGTGGAGTAATTTTCTTGGAAACACTGCTTGAGTTACGGTGGAGTAATTTTCTTGGAAACACTGCTTAAGTTACGGTGGAGTAATTTTCTTGAAAACACTGCTTGAGTTACGGTGGAGTAATTTTGAGTTACGGTGGAGTAATTTTCTTGGAAACACTGCTAGAGTTACGGTGGAGTAATTTTCTTGGAAACATTGCTTGAGTTAATGAAACACAAAAACACATAGATGTTGTTGACATTATTCATTAGTGTCACCCATAGATATAAAGATCTTTGGTGTCACCACAACATACACTTCTGTACTGGTTGTTATCTTTAATATATTATATGTACAATAGGGTTATGACTTTTTTGTAACCTCATATTTACATGTCAAGAAAAGATGACTTTTTATGAGTGTATTCTGACACAAATAACCTTTTATGGAAATATTTGAAAAACCTTCCCCACCAAACCATAAAACGAATATCATATATTAATATATGTAACACAACACTGTAATGGAAAGTTACATAAGAACAACATGTGTAATGAATGTGTGCATGAGTATAGAGTTGTCCAAAATATGAAATGATAAAAACGGACGACATAGGAAACATAAACAAGTTGTGTGCTTCATTATTAGTGAGAATGAAACGGTTATTGAAGTCTTGCACCGTGGAACAATGTCTTCAGGGCTCCTAAGGGGCTTATATATTATATATACACCTTGTACGTTCAATAACCCGTTCATTTGGTGCGAAATACTGCAGCACGTAGTTTCACCAAGATTTATTAAGAAACTCATCAAATGAAATGGTAAGATTGTGTTCTGAGTTTAATTGAAAGTATCAGAGCTATGCAACAATTGACGGAGTTTTCGGACGATTAAATGACTATAATTTAGAATGTTTTCAATTATGAGTCCTATTTCAGTAACCACAAACCACTTGTAGGTAGATTTAAGAGACAATAATTGTTTTTCAAATATAAAGAAACGTCTTTATAATTTTTTTTTTACAAATATATGCATTACACAATTGAATTTATAAACATTTCCAAAATTTACAAATATTTACTGAAAGCTAACAAACGTACTGATACATAACACGAAAATGCGCTAACACGTCCTGTGTCCATAATGGAACAGGCTTAATTGCTTGTTTCATATTTTGTTCACAATTGTTCATTAAAAAATGCCATGTAAAATAAGATTCTGAAAAAAAAATGTAAAAAGTACTAACCCTAATGTACAAACAATTAAAATATTTACTTCACACTTTTTGTCAAAACATTTTTGTTAGTAGTTGTTTACGTCAAGCGAAGAAACATTCAACGATGTCAGCTTTAATAGTCTTTCTAACATGAACATATGAAATTTTATACTTAATTTAACCGACTTTTTTATTTTCTTTATTAGAAAGACTAATATTTTTGTGTTAATATGATTTGTCATTCTTACATCATTTGAGTGTTGTATGTTTTAAATAAAATGAATTATTCTTCAAAACAGTTATTTGTAAATGTATTGTATATAAAGTAGAATAATTTTATTACACAAATTAGTTTTCTGTCTTTGAACTTTTGTATGGGGGGTCAGATATTCATTTTGACTTTTTTATGACTTTATTTGAAAAACAAATGTTAACTTTTTAAGAAAGTTAAATATACAGATTTTATGGGAATAAAAATTATGCGACATCTTTGTGGAACAAATCCTCCAGAAAAAATTGACACCTGACTGAATAGACCAACATAAAGTCATCTTGACTGAATAGACCAACAGAAAGTTATCTTGACTGAATATACCAACAGAAAGTCATCTTGACTGAATATACCAACAGAAAGTCATCTTGACTGAATATACCAACAGAAAGTCATCTTGACTGAATATACCAACAGAAAGTCATCTTGACTGAATAGACCAACAGAAAGTCATCTTGACTGAATAGACCAACAGAAAGTCATCTTGACTGAATAGACCAACAGAAAGTCATCTTGACTGAATAGACCAACAGAAAGTCATCTTGACTGAATAGACCAACAGAAAGTCATCTTGACTGAATAGACCAACAGAAAGCCATCTTGACTAAATAGACCAACAGAAAGTCATCTTGCACTCGTTTATTTTATCCTTTTTTTTTACTTTCTATACCAGTGGGTCTCGAAGACTAGAGCGATGTTCGAGTGGGTCACAACAATCACAGCAATGTCTGAGTGGGTCAAGACAAACAAACGATATCTAAGTGGGTAGCAAATCGTACAAATTCGAGAACTAATTCCAATTTGACTTTGGTATAAACTAGTATAGAGATATCTCTTGTCTGGGGTTGGAGTCTCTACAGCTGACAGATCATAAGTCAGATTAAGGCAACATGTCAAACATCATTTTCAGTCGATTACACACAATTAAGTTTTACGAGATCGGATAACATGTTTAATCTCCTGGAAATATGAAGATAGCTGACAGAAGATGCCAGATAACTGATTTAAATATCCAGATATATGTCACTCTCGTCCATGCTACTTCTTTTTATGTTAGTTATGTGTATGTTTGTTATGCATATATTACATCTGTAAATGTTACTTAGGTGTATTTTTATTTTTTGTGTATTTTACATTTGTATGTGTAGCTTCAGCAAATGCTACTTATGTGTATTTTAGCTATGTGTACTCTATATTTTTTTTATTTTACATCCTCGTTTGCTATATATGTGTTTATAGCTTCTTTATATGCTACTTCTGTGTTTGTTACTTTTATTTATTACATGTGTTGGTTACTTATGTGTATGCTACTTCTGTGTTTGTTACTTCTGCGTATGCTACTTCAGAGCACATTACATTTGTGTTTGTTACTTCACTTTATCTAATTCTGAGTACATTAATTCTTTGTTAATTAATTCTGTGAATTTTACTTCTGTGTTTATAACTCCTTGTTTGTTACTCAGTGTTGGTAACTTCTGTATATGCTACTTTGTGTTGTTAACTTCTGCATATATATGTTATTTCTGAGTTTACTTTGTGTCTATATATATATATATGTTATTTCTGAGTAAGAAGCTTATGAGGATAACTTGTATGCGCTACATATCGGTATATACAAAGAAAAACGTTTGTGTGTTTACAAAACATTAATACGTTTTGGGCTCTGGGTAGGCGATTAGCGGGCACGTAAACGCATACAGGTAAGAAGGAATACTGGTTCTGGGCCCGCAAACATAATGGAAAGCTCGAACATAGGTTTGATTAAATCGGATGAAAAATCAGAAGCTAGATACTAATTCCCCTATTTCGATGCTGAATTCGATACCCCAAAGAGCTACACCATTTCCGGTTCTCTATTACAGCTCCACATCATCATCCCATCACTAGGTGAAATATATTTTATGTTATGTATATTTGTTACAAACATTTGTATATATTATACATTTAGTTTAACATGGCACGTTAAAAGGTATTTTCTATAGTTCTTTTTATTTCTGATTCTCTAGATATTGCCAAGACGTTTATTTCCAGCTTGTCGATTTAACAAACACTAAAGGTCATTAGCCCCCACCTTTTGGTCATTGGTCAATCGATCTTTGTATCATTACACATTTTAGTCTTGCTGCTTTTGTCTGTGTGTTAAGACTGGTCAATTTTTTTTTGCTGAATTTTTGCATTTAGAAATATAATTTGGCTGTATAAACTTATGACATCTGACCACATTGAAACAGGACAATTAACATGACACAATCACTGGACATATAAACTGGACACATTACTGGACACAATCACGGGACATAGAAAGTGGACACATTACTGGACACAAACCTAGAACATAAAACCGGACATATCTGGAACAAGAGCATAGCATGGAATAGAGACAGGACACATTACAGGACGTAGATTAAAGACACTTATGCATTCATTCAATACCATATCACTACAACAATCATTCATTATCTCCCATGCCACTACAACAATCATTCATTATCTCCCATGCCACTACAACAATCATTCATTATCTCCCATGCCACTACAACAATCATTCATTATCTCCCATGCCACTACAACAATCATTCATTATCTCCCATACAACTACAACATTCATTCATTATCTCCCATACAACTACAACATTCATTCATTATCTCCCATACAACTACAACAATCATTCATTATCTCCCATACAACTACAACATTCATTCATTATCTCCCATGCCACTACAACATTCATTCATTATCTCCCATGCCACTACAACATTCATTCATTATCTCCCATGCCACTACAACATTCATTCATTATCTCCCATACAACAACAACATTCATTCATTATCTCCCATGCCACTACAACATTCATTCATTATCTCCCATGCCACTACAACATTCATTCATTATCTCCCATGCCACTACAACAAATATTTTCAGTTTTGTAAATATAAAATGGCCTGTGATAGATTTCACTTTGTCAACAACAGAAAAAAAAAATCTAACCTTCTGACTTTCACAGTCGATGAGAGTTTGTCCAACGGAGGAAATCAATAATATATGTAGATGGAAACAGAATTTGTAGGTCATGGGACTTCTGACTTGTGGTTTCCGGCCTCCACCTTCCCAATGTAGTGTTGGTCAGGGCAATATTTAGGGGGTCCACAGATGTCAGACACGGGTCAAACGTCCTTACAGTACGGACATAAAGTGAAGTCGGAGGGAGACAGGTTTTGAATCGTGAGAATATAACCTTTGTTTGGTCCAGAAATACAAATATAACATAACCTTTGTTTGGTCCAGTAATACAAATATAACATAACCTTTGTTTGGTCTAGTCATACAAATATAACCTTTGTTTGGTCCAGTAATACAAATATAACCTTTTGTTTGGTCCAGTAATACAAATATAACCTTTGTTTGGTCCAGTAATACAAATATAACCTTTGTTTGGTCCAGTCATACAATTATTACCTTTGTTTGGTCTAGTCATACAAATATAACCTTTGTTTGGTCCAGTAATACAATTATAACCTTTGTTTGGTCTAGTCATACAAATATAACCTTTGTTTGATCTAGTCATACAGATATAACCTTTGTTTGGTCTAGTCATACAAATAAATGTGGGAGTGAAGATTAGACCACAATAGAAAAGTTTTACCTGTCGCACTATATCCATGGACATTTAACCTTAAATACATACCACAGACAGCAATACCAATACATACCACAGACAGCAATACATATACATACCACAGACAGCAATACCAATACATACCACAGACAGCAATACCAATACATACCACAGACAGCAATACCAATACATACCACAGACAGCAATACCAATACATACTACAGACAGCAATACCAATACATACCACAGATAGCAATACCAATACATACCACAGACAGCAATATCAATACATACCACAGACAGCAATATCAATACATACCACAGACAGCAATATCAATACATACCACAGACAGCAATACCAATACATACCACAGACAGCAATACCAATACATACTCTTGTTAGTGTTTTAACTTGAGAAGTCTCACTATAGACACACTTTTTGGTGTCTTACTATAGACACACTATTTGGTGTCTTACTATAGACACACTATTTGTCGTCTCACTATAGACTCACTATTTGGTGTCTTAATATAGACACACTATTGGTGCCTCATTATAGACACACTATTTGGTGTCTCACTATTGACACACTATTTGGTGTCTTACTATAGACACACTATTGGTGTCTCATTATAGACACGCTATTTGGTGTCTCACTATAGACACACTATTTGACGCCTTAAATGTATTAACTGACATGCGGGATATCAACAACAACTTAAGAAACAATAGTTTAAAATTTCTCTTAAGTTTCAATGATGTTAGTCTTAAGTCACTAATTGTCAACAACGTGTCATCAATGAACTATTTAGCTGACAGAGCTGTGTACAGTGTACATCCATGTTAAACAAAACTGTACAAATAATTTGTAGCATCCGCCAACTTGTAACGAAGTCAATTCTAGAAGTCAATACTGGCAGTCAACACTAGAAGTAAATACTACAAGTCAATTCTACAAATCAACACTAGAAGTCAATACTACAAGTCAATTCTACAAATCAACACTAGAAGTTAATACTACAAGTCAATTCTACAAATCAACACTAGAAGTCAATACTACAAGTCAATTCTACAAATCAACACTAGAAGTCAATACTACAAGTCAATTCTACAAATCAATACTAGAAGTCAATACTACAAGTCAGTTCTACAAGTCAATTCTAGAAATTAAATTTAATGACTATGTAGAATGACATCAGTGACTAATTAAACTTTAAGTAACATAGTCTGTTGACACTAATATGTCCACCTTTTAAAACTTCAACTGTTTTTGTCAATTAAAAAAAAAAATGTGTCAGTTGCTTTAAAGTATGTTGTTGTTTTCTTAAAGGTCAGCCAGCAGCATGCTGGGATGTCATTGTTCCTTTTACTTTGAGCTTTCAGTTATAGTATTAGTGCAGTGAGTAATGTATTACATAATACTATTAGCGCAGTGAGTAATGTATTACATAATAGTATTAGTGCAGTGAGTAATTTATTACATAATAGTATTAGCTCAGTGAGTAATGTATTACATACCAAATGAATGCGACATTGTCAACATAAAGTAAGTCTGGAGTACTTCAACAACAATGAAATCACCCTGTCAAGTTTCAAAGAATGATTTTATCATATAATTCAGTGGTCCCAAGCCTCGTGCTCCGGACCTGTACCGGTCCGTGGATCAAATTATGTACCGGCCACCCTATTAATATTCAATTATTTTCTTTATATCTACTGTTGGGTATTTCTCTCTGGATTGAACGACTTTCCATGGACGAGAGGCTAACCGGGAGCTGAACGGCAGTAACATTGTAAATCAAAATAATCTAAAATATAAATACTCAATCCCTTCCCTCCCCCCCCCCCTCCACTGCGGCGCAATGGAGAGAAAAAAAGTTAATGACTGTTATAACGAGTGAAAAGAGTTTGGTAAAGCAGACAATAGTAAGTAGCGACCAGTGCTGGATTCACCTCAAACCTCAACAAGCAGGGCCAGCCTTTGAATGGACGGGACACGATTGGAAACATCTAGGCGGGGCTTCCCCCCCCCTCCACCTATAAAATCTATAAAATGTCCACTCCACACTTGGAATGTAAATAAATCTATAAAATGTCCACTTCAACATTGAATGTCAATCTATAAAATGTCCACTTTAACATTGAATGTCAATCTGTAAAATGTCCACTTTAACATTGAATGTAAATCAATAAAATGTCCACTTCAACATTGAATGTTAATCTATATAATGTCCACTTCAATATGGAACGTAAACCTATCAAATGTCCACTGTATAATTATAACAAAACAAATATATTGATTTTGGTTTTTCCCATCTACTTTGCCCTTGAAAAAACTTTTAGTTTTGTTGAGATTATGTACCACAGACTCAACGTTTCGCCTCCATTGCCATCCCGTAAAGCCGCTAAAAGATAAAACTGACGCGATAGAAATACAAATTATTGACTTCTCTTTTTTTTTAAATTGTTAAATAGATTTCTGATCTGTTATATGTATACGTGTGTAAGGTAAAATTGGTGAAAAAGATCTGATAAAATACCAAATATAGTCAGTACTTAAGGCGTCAAATGGACTTAATCCGGCACTAGTCGCGACCCATACTTTGAAAATCACTTCGTTAGAGTGTAGTGTGTTGTAATAAATGGCCCTTAGCCTTAGAGAGCCGTTATAGAAGAAGATGAAGTGTGGAATTTATCGTTTTCTGTAACCTTCGTATATGAAGGGATTGTGTGGTTTACTTACCCTTCTAAAGTCAGGTACCCCTTTCAAGCTTGGTGGACAGCGCCGTAGCGTGAAAATTCTACAGTAGGGGCCAGACATTCTACAGCAGGGGCCAGACATTCTACAGCAGGGGCCAGACATTCTACAGCAGGGGCCAGACATTCTACAGCAGGGGGCCAGACATTCTACAGCAGGGGCCAGGCCAATAGCAGGGGGCAGGAAATAAATGTTACTAAGTAGAGAAAACAAGCAGAGGGGGGCCAGACAAAACGCTGGGGGCGGCCCCCAGTGCCCCCCCCCTCACGCTACGGGCCTGTTGGTGGACTTGGACTTTCAACCAACTTTCACCAGGACCTGGAACAATTAGTCATGGATACCACAGAGTATTGAACTCGGTGCTCTCAGGTTAACAGCCAAGTGTACTAAACCATCCCCTCCGTTAGGAAATATTGCGCTTGTTTTTTTGTTCTTGCCATCCTGTTCGAGAGTTCTGTTGAAATTCTAGAATACTCTCATAAAGACAGCCAGACAAGACACACTATACTGAAGACGGATAGACCAAAGCTATATAAATTATCATTTCTCCGCACCCCCCCACACCCCCCCCCCCATTTTGTAGGCGTATTATTTATACACATTCTTTCTATGATTAAAACATTTTTTAATACAACATTATTTTAAAACTAGGTCGAATTATAAATAGGCCTAATGATCTGGAGGATTTACTGCGATCTAGTTTTATTATCTTAAGTATTAAACATATGAGTCCACTGTAATACTGTATTATCCACAGTAATATTCACTGTAATACTGTAATATCCACTGTAACAGAGCTGGCTGCGCAGTTTTCTTTAATCGTCATCTTTTTTGTTTTAATTCTTTTTTAACATCTTAAACATGTTTTTTTTTGTCGCCTTCTATACAAACAAATTGATTTTTACATTTAAAGGACCACAAATACAAAACATTTCGCTATTCAATCATGTTTATCAACATATTCCTTCCTATTTTTTTCAGAACAGTTCATCATGGTCCGTTGGTAATGCTACTGTGATCACCATGGCAACAGCTGGATATTTGTTCTGTATCGTGTCACTGCTGCTACTCCAGGTGAGTCCTACTCTACGTCCAGTATAGTTTTACGTTGTTCATTTTATTGACAGTGTCCACTCTGCCTGAATGTATATTTAATGACGGACTTTTGACAGACTTATGATATAACAGGCCAGCATCTCCTTGGTTCTGGTAAGTCATTCAATACTTCCAATTAGTGTTTGTACCGGTGCAGTTGACTGTTGAATATATTGACCTATACGTTGTGTTCCTATAGGATCTTCCGTTTTAATATTATACTAAATTTATTACATGATTGTATTCAATCATGATGGCGTATGTTACATGTTGATGACTTCAATCATTGTGTTTTAGTGTATCGTTGTTTTACACTGTAGTGTAAATGTGTTATATTGTGTAAACTTAATTGGATATGTTTATCACACTGTTGTGTTCAATTATGGCATTCGTTTATTACATTGTGATAACTTATGGACTGTTTATTACAAATTTGTGTTCTATATGATATTCCTTTATCACATTAAGATAACTCTATAGACTTTGTTTATGTTATCATAGATAAACTCGTGATGTAAGTGTACATTTCTTCTGTTCGCTAGGTATATTTTCTTCAGTCATTATAATTTCTTAAATAGGCTAAATTCATAATGTCATTTGAATAGATTATATTGGCATACAAAAATGTTGCCATGTTTTTACGCATTGTCAAAACTAAATCTACAAGCCTCAGTAAAGTTCACTAACATACAACAGTCGGGCTCAACTAAATCTACAAGCCTCAGTAAAGTTCACTAACATACAACAGTCGAGCTAAACTAAATCTACAAGCCTCAGTAAAGTTCACTAACATACAACAGTCGGGCTAAACTCAATCTACAAGCCTCAGTAAAGTTCACTAACATACAACAGTCGGGCTAAACTAAATCTACAAGCCTCAGTAAAGTTCACTAACATACAACAGTCGGGTTACAAAATCATTGTCTGATTTTTTTTATCTACAATGAAGTGGAAAGTCTGATGGTCACCAGAATATTTCAAGTCTATTGACCAGAACAAGGTTGAATCATTGAACACGCCATCTCTAATTGCTTTGTCTCATTTTTTTTTGGTTCTCTACTCGGCCAGTAAATGACCAGAGATGTCGGCCGTAGTGTAATTGCGTACATTCTGTAAAACGTCTTTCTGGTTTTGAAGAACATCTCTGTCATGCGGGAATCGACACAAATTTATTCTTGGTTCTGTGGCTGCTACATGGTTTACCACTATAGACTGGGACATTCATACCAAAGTTGTCCGCATGTAGAACTTCCACCGGAATGAGCTAGCTGGATTGATGTGTCACAGGCTTGGAAATGACGGATAGAAATGATAAAATTAAATGAAAGGTAGAAAGATAGAATTAAATGACATATGACGGATAGATATGAAAAAATTAAATGAAAGGTAGAAAGATAGAATTAAATGACATATGACGGATATAATTAAATTACCTATAAATTATAGAATTAAATGACAGATAAAAAGATATATTTAAATGACTTATAAATGATAGAATGAAAAAATGTATAATTGATAAAATTAAATGACAGATTTGAATCTTGTTGTTGAATTTAATGATCGATTCAATTACCAAATAACTGACAGGTTTAAATGACATATTTTACTGACATGTTAAATGACATATTCTACTGACAGGATTAAATGACATATTTAACTGACATGTGTAATGACATATTTTACTGGCAGGTTTAAATGACATAGATTACGGACATAATTGAATGACAGATTTTTTTAAAGATTTTACTGACATATGTGTTTTGATATGTGTTTTTAAATTCTTCAAACTTTATTAATTATATAATTGTAATATATATATATATATATATATATATATATATATATATATATATTTGACTTATTTCTACATTGCAAGCAATTGAAATATAAAGGTCAATGTATTAATAAATTTACCGACATGCACGTGAATAAGCGTAGCACTTAATGCTCACGTTGTAAAAAGACCTAGTCCGATGTAGGTCTGGTCAACTGAAGACTTGTGGCCTTCTTCTGTACTTTCCGTGGAACGATTGTGGCAGATTAGGTCCCCCCCCTCCAAGTCCGTAGATGAGTCAGCTTCGGCCCCGCCTGATCTGTACGTAGTATACTTCTCAGGTCGTGATTCGAATCTCGAACGAGCCTCACAGATGTTGAGGACCCCTATTGAGGAACCCTTGGCTTGTCATTTGAGTGTATGAGTTGCTGACTTAATTGGGACTTGTATTTATATTCGTGTCTCCGCCACAAAATTTCACAGGTGATCAAACGTACAATACGTGAAGAAAATAAACCAACAGGTGTTGTATAACAACAAAATATTCTTTATTTACATAAAGGCACCAGTCCTAAACAGGATCTGGTGGATTGCAAAGATACAGCAAAAACAATCCAACAAAATGAATAAAGTGAAAATGACGTTCTCTCTCTCTCTCTCTCTCTCTCTCTCTCTCTCTCACGTCGACCGTTCTCTTCGAGAAACCCAAGTCGAATACTCTATTTTCCCCTTTCTCGCATATTTCCCACTCTTGCACACGTGACCCCCTGACCAATCATCCATCCACGCTGTTTACCCTGCCAGTCTGTGGTCACTAATTCCCCGCCTTAAAGGAAAGGGGTTGAAGGTACGTCATACCGACAAAGGCAATAGTAGCAGGACATCTTAGTGGACATCTATTCTTTGTCGGTAGCCGAACAGTGGCCGAGTGGTCAGAGAAAATCCCGAAGGTGCAGAGTGACATCTACCCGACAAATTCCTGACCCCTCGCTCCACTCGTCGGAATGTAGACCTTTCATCTAAGCTTCTTTGGCCTCCTGCTGTATGACGTAATTACGGGGGTGGGGTAGGAAAAAAAGGGGGGGAATGGAACATATACTATTAGGGGGGTAGCCATGCCAATCAAGGGTTGGCGGAGTAACCTGGGGATGTTTTAGCCAAATTAGTCACAACCCGTGACAATCAGTTGATTGAAAATTTGACATAATACCAAAACAGATAAGAAAAATATACCTTCAATACTATTTAAATAACATTATATATGGCATTTATTTATTACACTGGTAAACAGTGAATTCATTGCCAGTGATATTTGAATCATTTTATACAAAGTCAACTATGCTGATTTAGAATATGTAAGTGCTTTTGCTAGATTGGCTCTATTTTACGAGATAATTAAAATTAATTAAATAATGTGTTTGGAATTTGTCAGGAATTGCATGAAGTATAATAGTATACTAACAAATAGTAGTAAAACTGTTAATAGTCATGCAGAAATTTGTTCAAAATTATGTGTAATAGTGTTATAGAAGAAAACATTTTTATTTGAAAAACTAATTATGTCTAATTAATTAATATGTTAATTGTCTATCGTAATGCATTAGCAAATCGCTGTTTGCTCGACTTCCTTTTGTATGTGTCGTTGGTGCAATTGCGCTGGAGGCTCCAACAGTAGTCAGCCATCATATGTATTTCCCATCTTCCTTGATATCTCTCCTCCATCACCCTCATATCCTGATGGAACCTCTCGCCTTGTTCCTCAATGAAGTCCCCAAGGTTACCTGGACATTTGTCTAAATGACTGTGCAGGTAATGTACCTTGATGCTCATATTTGTTCCACTGTTTCTGAAGTTAGCTAGCATATCTTGCACCAGTTCTTCGTAATTGTCTAATTACCTAAGAAGTTCCTGACAACTGAAACAAAACTGTTCTATGAAGAAGCTTCAAGGTGATTTCGATCGTTGATGAGTTTCCGAATCTGATGGCCGTCAAAATCCCAGCTTTCAGCTTCTCCATGCTCAATCCGGGAATGATCTGCAAATATACTTGAAGCAATCATATTTTCACGGATGTCCAATATCTCAGAAACTAGAGCCAATTCAGCAAAAGCAGTGGCAGTTTTGAAATCAGCACACATGAATTGCTATAAATTCATTCAAACATTCTTGGCAATTCACAAAATTTTTTTTTGTTGGGCTGTGTAATTAATGCAGTTAAGTAGTGGATGCAATGACTTGAGCAAGATATGGACAGTGGAACTAATGATTTATTAAAGAGTAGTTGATGCAATGACATGGAACAAGATGTAGACAGTGGAACTAATGATTTATTAAAGAGTAGTTGATGCAATGACATGGAACAAGATGTAGACAGTGGAACTAATGATTTATTAAAGAGTAGTGGATGCAATGACATGGAACAAGATGTAGACAGTGGAACTAATGATTTATTAAAGACTAGTGGATGCAATGACATGGAACAAGATGTAGACAGTGGAACTAATGATTTATGAAAGAGTAGTGGAAGCATCGCCTTGAGTAGTAAAAGTAATAAAGACACAGAAAGTCCATCTAGTGACACTTCTCGGTAGACTAGTGGAATGTAGTGCTGTATTAGGTTACTCAGAGCAGGAAGTAAATTATTTCATGGAATATTCTAGATCGTCTTTAAAGTTTTATGCTTAATTTTAGATAGATGTCATTTTTTAATCATTTTTTTCAGGTTAGTTTTAATATTAAATTTCTTTCGAACCCTTAATACAATGTACGTGGAGAACTGATATTATGGTTTGTATTGTTGTTTTATGTACCACGTACTCTAGAAATGTATTAGTTACAGGCATTGGTACTTAAAGGTATATATATATACGGCTATAAATACATTGTTATGAAAGGTTATGTATTAATATGAATTATTTAATGTATTGATTATTTACCAGTGTATAAATACATTAATATTCATAACCGTGTACAAATAAATATATAAATATATGTACTAATTATTGTATTGGGATTGAGTGCAGTAAAAAAAATTTAGCCAATGTTACTTCGATACAAACAATTCAATGAAAACAAAAATTTTATCCGTCTAGATGATTAGGTTGTTTGTCAAAGAGCTGAATACGGTAATTGACATATTTGAGTTCAGGAACAAATGTATGAAAGTTTGCAATTGACACATTCGAATAAAATAAGTGAATCAAAATGTCACTTTCAATTCCCTAGTCGGTGGTGTTATCTCTTCGGGTGGTGTCACAATGTCTTCATTGACACTCTGTGCAAGTGTGGCAGGACAAAAACATTCCACACACACAGAGAAATAAACACATTCCACACACACGCACACAGACAAACACATCCCACACACACAAACACATTCCACACACACACACAGACAAACACATTCCACACACACAGACTAATAGGTATGATTCCGTAACTTGACACTGTCGTGTTCGACACAATACAGACAACACATTTATGACAGACACAATACAGACAACACATTTATGACAGACACAAATAAGACAACACGTTTATGACAGACACAATACAGACAACACGTTTATGACAGACACAATACAGACAACACATTTATGACAGACACAAATAAGACAACACGTTTATGACAGACACAATACAGACAACACATTTATGACAGACACAAATAAGACAACACGTTTATGATCGACGTAAATAAGACAATACATTTATGACAGACACAATACAGACAACACATTTATGACAGACACAATACAGACAACACATTTATGATCGACGTAAATAAGACAACACATTTATGACAGACACAATACAGACAACACATTTATGACAGACACAATACAGACAACACATTTATGACAGACACAAATAAGACAACACATGTATGATCGACACAAATAAGACAACACAATTAGGACAGACAGATATGAGACAACACATTCATTCATGACAGACATACTACAGACTCGCTATTGACTCAACAGCTTTGCCGTGATAATACAGCTTACAGTATTGATAGACACTCTAGACCAGTTAATGACCATTACGATGACCAGTGGTGGTCTACTTGAGATCCATCCATCATAGTCGAAGATTATTTCTAGAGTGTTGAATCTGATCTATCGCTGCTTCACTTTTGACAGTTCGTTTTCTCTTTTCCTCTCATAGTAAACTCAATATCAGGGTTGTCGGTAACAGGGGGGAGGGGCGAATGGGGTCCAAGCATCCAAGATTTTTTTTTTTATTTTACGTCCTTTTATTTTAACATGATTCTCACAGATCTTGATTAGAAAAATGAAATATTTAATGAAATGAAATTAATATGAAATTGAAAAGTAATGTCGAAATTCCCCCAATTGAAAATCGTATACAATTTTAGGAATTTATGTCATAAAAAAAAACATTTTGACTGCACTACCCCACCCACTTCCCGGTCAAGGGTCCCCATGTTTTCTGAGGGGGGTATGAAAAAGGAATTTAAGATATCATGCTTTACATTTCTCAGAATCATGCTTTACATTTCTCAGAATCATGCTTTACATTTCTCAGAATCATGCTTTACATTTCTCACAATCATGCTTTACATTTCTCACAATCATGCTTTACATTTCTCACAATCATGCTTTACATTTCTCACAATCATGCTTTACATTTCTCACAATCATGCTTTACATTTCTCACAATCATGCTTTACATTTCTCACAATCATGCTTTACATTTCTCACAATCATGCTTTACATTTCTCACAATCATGATTGAGAACCATAGGAAACAGGGGCGTCATTTTATGGGAAGAGGGGGGAGACAGGGGAGACAGATTGAACTAAATCAGACTAACAGACCGTACAAAACCCACGGGTCATAATTTGATCTTGATTCTTAGATTGACCTTTTCTTGAAATTCCAATTTACGCTCTCTTTCAGTTTATAGCTGCAGCGCCAGATGACCGGAAGTGTCGAGCCAAATTTGGCAGTTCGGTGAAGGAAGAGTTCAGACTCCAGTCCTGCGCCATGTGCTATGCTTTCATTACACAGTCACGTGACGTTGTCCTCCACTCTTCATACTCCTCACTTGTGGTCCGCAACTTGACGAAATTTACACAGATGACCATCCTCATACCAGATGCTGAGAACACGACACTGGCCGAACTGGTATGCAGGACGACCAG
This sequence comes from Bulinus truncatus, assembly GCA_021962125.1. Classification (NCBI taxonomy): domain Eukaryota; kingdom Metazoa; phylum Mollusca; class Gastropoda; family Planorbidae; genus Bulinus; species Bulinus truncatus. Next base: position 2,552,906 of record JAGDYQ010000058.1, on the reverse strand, counting down.
CCCAGGTAGGTTTATCACTGACCAATATCATATTCAGAACAGGACGACCAGCCCAGGTAAGTTTATCACTGACCAATATCATATTCAGAACAGGACGACCAGCCCAGGTAAGGTTATCACTGACCAATATCATATTCAGAACAGGACGACCAGCCCAGGTAAGTTTATCACTGACCAATATCATATTCCGAACAGGACGACCAGCCCAGGTAAGTTTATCACTGACCAATATCATATTCAGAACAGGATGACCAGCCCAGGTAAGTTTATCACTGACCAATATCATATTCAGAACATGACGACCAGCCCAGGTAAGTTTATCACTGACCAATATCATATTCCGAACAGGACGACTAGCCCAGGTAAGTTTATCACTGACCAATATCATATTCAGAACAGGACGACCAGCCCATGTAAGTTTATCACTGACCAATATCATATTCAGAACAGGACGATCAGCCCAGGTAAGGTTATCACTGACCAATATCATATGCAGAGCAAGACGACCAGCCCAAGTAAGTTTATCACTGACCAATATCATATTCAGAGCAAGGCGACCAGCCCAGGTAAGTTTATCACAGACCAACTATAATATTCAAGAACATAGAATACTTTTTTTACATACGTCTAATTAATTATCAGTCATCATTCAAAACAAAAACAAATGACTGATATAAGTAAAATATAGTCAAACTAGCTTTCAGAGCAAAAGCACACTATCTTTATAATAGTTAAACCACTATATCAAAGTCATGTATGAAAACATTCATTTTATCATCAGGATATTCATCAAAGTAACGGAAAATTGGAATAAACTAATTCACTCAGGGTCCAGAGTTAAATATCCGATGAGAAAAATGGTAATTTTACTGCTATGGTTAATGTTCTCTCCACTTCTCTCCTGGTGCCGCAATTTCACTATCGCCTTTGATGGGGGATAGAAGAAGGAACCACACACATCTTCACATTAAAGATTCATATATGATGAATGAGGGACGGATGGCCGTGTGGTGTAGAGCGCTCGTCTGTCGACCTGAGAACCACGGGTTCGATCCTCGGTGAGAACCAAGGGAGTTTTTCCAGGTAGTGGTGAATGCTGTTAGAATGTCCCTCATGTTCCCTCATGTTCCCTTATGTTCACTCATGTTCAATAGGGTATTGACTTAAGTTGGGGAAGTAAAGGCGGCTGGGCGTTGTGCTAACCCCCCATTCTCTTTATTTACCGAGGTGACACTTCGTTTGCCCCTATGGCCCTTTATGACTGTGGGGCTTAATTATTACTACTACTTAAGTATACATCTCTTTTTATTACAGTAATGTTAAACATCTATACAGTTGTTTCATAGTTGTTTTAGTATCAAGATCTGTCCAGTTGTTACATAGATGTTTTAGTATCAAGATCTGTACTGTTGTTACATAGATGTTTTAGTATCAAGATCTGTACAGTTGTTACATAGCTGTTTTAGTATCAAGATCTGTACAGTTGTTACATAGATGTTTTAGTATCAAGATCTGTACAGTGGTTTCATAGTTGTTTTAGTATCAAGATCTGTACAGTTGTTTCATAGTTGTTTTAGTATCAAGATCTGTACAGTTGTTACATAGATGTTTTAGTATCAAGATCTGTACAGTTGTTACATAGATGTTTTAGTATCAAGATCTGTACAGTTGTTTCATAGATGTTTTAGTATCAAGATCTGTACAGTTGTTACATAGATGTTTTAGTATCAAGATCTGTACAGTTGTTTCATAGTTGTTTTAGTATCAAGATCTGTACAGTTGTTTCATAGTTGTTTTAGTATCAAGATCTGTACAGTTGTTACATAGTTGTTTTAGTATCAAGATCTGTACAGTTGTTACATAGATGTTTTAGTATCAAGATCTGTACAGTTGTTACATAGATGTTTTAGTATCAAGATCTGTACAGTTGTTAATTAGATGTTTTAGTATCAAGATCTGTACAGTTGTTTCATAGTTGTTTTAGTATCAAGATCTGTACAGTTGTTTCATAGTTGTTTTAGTATCAAGATCTGTACAGTTGTTTCATAGTTGTTTTAGTATCAAGATCTGTACAGTTGTTACATAGTTGTTTTAGTATCAAGATCTGTACAGTTGTTACATAGATGTTTTAGTATCAAGATCTGTACAGTTGTTACATAGATGTTTTAGTATCAAGATCTGTACAGTTGTTAATTAGATGTTTTAGTATCAAGATCTGTACAGTTGTTTCATAGTTGTTTTAGTATCAAGATCTGTACAGTTGTTTCATAGTTGTTTTAGTATCAAGATCTGTACAGTTGTTACATAGATGTTTTAGTATCAAGATCTGTACAGTTGTTACATAGATGTTTTAGTATCAAGATCTATACAGTTGTTTCATAAAGTATCAAGATCTATACAGTTGTTTCATAAAGTATCAAGATCTATACAGTTGTTTCATAAAGTGCCCAGCAAATTTCAAAGTTTAAAAAAACTGTGTCAGAAAAAAAAAATGAATTTCAAAAATATCGATTGCCTGCGGTCAAATGTTTTGTTTTAATAATGAAATACAAAAAAAAATCTTTTGTTAATTGAAGGAGGCCTGGGGCAGTGAAGTGAACAAATTAATCACAGTGTAAAAATACATGTTCATCGTGATGTAATGATGATGTCACATGTTCACCGTGATGTAATGATGATGTCACATGTTCATCGAGATGTAATGATGATGTTACATGTTCATCGTGATGTAATGATGATGTCTAATAAAAGCCACACATTCTAAGACAATTGGGCTTTAATAGAAAGTTCAGAATAAAAGAAAATATAGATTGGTTACTCTGTCATTTTGTTTTAATAGTAACAGTATTTGTAAAATTATTCTATGAGTAATATCTAAGGCTCATCAAATAATTGGTATTGAAATGTAATATTTACATTCAGTTATGTATAAATATAAAAAAGTAAAGTTCCCTTAAGCCCCAAACAGCTCATCGGGGCAGATGAAGTGTAGAATTCATCTGTTTCAGTAACCTTGGCATATGAAGGGACTGTATGGTTAGCACAACGCCCAGCCGCCTTTACTCCCCCAACTTTAAGTCAGGTACCCATTAAAAGATGGGTGGACTTAGGGACTTTCACCAGTTCCTGAAAAAGTTCCAAGGTTCTTACTAAGATTAACCCGGGATCCTCCAGTCGACAGTCAAGCGCTCTTCACCACTCGACCATCCGTCCCCAATGTATAAATATGCAGTTGACAATATAATTAGTTTACCTGTTCTGTAAAGATGTGGGTCGGCCTAATAGTTATTTTTAAGTGAGATAAAACTTCAATTCAGTGTAATGGCAGCTGTTAATTTTACTTTTGAATTTTACTGTAAATTACTCACCCATACATCTTTTATCGCCAATGGTCAAATCACTCATCCACATTTTGTTATTCTCAATCAGACCTGTGTTCCAACCACTAACCTATATCTTGTTATTATCTTGTTATGTGTTCGAATCACTCATTTATATATTGTTATTCACTTGTTATGTGCTCGAATCACTCATTTATATCTTGTTATTCTCTTGTTATGTGTTCGAATCACTCACCTATATCTTGTTATTCTCTTGTTATGTGCTCGAATCACTCATCTATATCTTGTTATTCTCAATCAGACATGTGTTCGAATCACTCATGTATATCTTGTTATTCTCAATCAGACATGTGTTATCGTTGGAAGAAATGTTGCGAGGATGCCGTCAGTTGTTGTAACCGCCATCTGCAGTTGGGACCACAAGAGAACGGAACCTGTCCAAGAACATGGGATGGATATGGATGCTGGGACGACACGACAGCTGGAACAACAGCTTACATTAGCTGTCCTGGATTCTTGCAGTTTGCTAGCTCTTCAAGTAAGTTAACATTTTAAATTAGTTGTCTTGGATTCATAACTGTAAACAATTTTACAACTAATGTCTGTCATTGAGTCTAGCAGTTTGTTCTTTAGATTCTTGGTCCCAGGAACTTTGAATATTGCAATTATTAAATAATTTTACAACATAGATAAGTTATCATTGAATCATTCAAACTTTAGTTCTTCAATTTAGTGTATAGTTTACATTAATAGCCCTGGATTCCTGTAGTGCGTTAGTTCTTCAGTTTAGTGTATAGTTTACATTAATAGCCCTGGATTCCTGTAGTGTGTTAGTTCTTCAATTTAGTGTATAGTTTACATTAACTGTCCTGGATTCCTGTAGTGTGTTAGTTCTTCAATTTAGTGTATAGTTTACATTAACTGTCCTGGATTCCTGTAGTGTGTTAGTTCTTCAATTTAGTGTATAGTTTACATTAACTGTCCTGGATTCCTGTAGTGTGTTAGTTCTTCAATTTAGTGTATAGTTTACATTAATAGCCCTGGTTTCCTGTAGTGTGTTAGTTCTTCAATCACATTTAGTTCAACATAACTCATTACTAAACGATTAGTCAAAAATAGAATTCTTAGTATCGGCATTCAATTGTAGGTAAACATTTGAATACATGAGCTCCATTTACATCACAATGTGTGACGTACTTTATTAATGCTAATTCGATATCTATTTCATTTATATATGTATTCGAATACTTCGAAAATAATCGATTCATGCGATCTTAGTTGGATGAGTAGCCCTTGAACTGTTCGTAAATTGGCTGGAGTAATCGATTGACACTAAATCACTTTGTGTTCAAGTATATTTCAACTGAGTATTTTCAGTTAACTAAATATTATAACGTTTTTTAAAATCAAATCTTCAATGGATCATTGTATTGTGAAAGTAAACTACTCCCTAAACCATCTGGGCCAAAGATTGTATCAAAGGGCCAAAAACATAGCAAATTGAATTTTTTTTTAATGTGTGCCAAATACGGTAATAAAAATTATTCTTTTAAGCGCCTGCCAATAACTTTTGTTGATATAGTTCTCCGGCTATTTATAATATAATTTATGTGACCTAATAATGAAATCGTTATGTAAGCCATGAACATTCTCAGGATGCCATGTTTGGCACGCGTGCCGGGCATTTGGTTTTCTCGACCTGGGTGGAAGGGACAACAATCTTTTGATATTTTCTGCTTCATTAGTACTCACCACAACGCGTACGTTTAACCTGAAGCCGCTCATATTGATATACTCTGACCTTTTCACACTGGTCAATACTTTATGTATGTATAAATTAAAAATGTTTTGATAATTTATTACATAAACAGGGGAGACATTATTTTTTTATAATGTAGGCCTACACTTCAGTGGCGTCTTGTAACGAAAATTTGTGAGGTGTGTTTGGGGGGGGGGGGGAGCTGGTCTAGAAAATGTTTAGCCTTTGTTGTAAATTGATGTTAAATGGAATAAACATGTATGCGGAGAAAATGTATTCAGAAACCTGACAAAGTCACACAAAAAAAAAACAATGTCAAATATGTGTTTACTTGTTATAACTGTACTATAATTTAACTATAACTTTCCTATAACTTTACTGTAACGTTACTGTTACTTTACTATCAATAAGATAAATTGTTACAGTTCAAACGTTTTTAATTCATTAAAAAAACTGCAAACTCTGCAGCGACAGTGCAGCTTCGTATGTGATGTATCTTTTTGCAAAACTGGATGACGGATAAGACGTTTAGCTTAATGATTCTATATATTATACGTATAAAAAAGAATGAAATAATAAAAAAAAACTCATTGCATTGAATGTTATTCACAATATCAAATGGAAGTAGGAAGTGCTACTGTTCTATACACGTGCCATCACTGATACAATAATTACGTCATCTATCTTGTTTTTGTTGAATTTATCATCGTCACTAGACCTTTAAACAAATTGTGTCCTTGATGGAGGGAGAAGGGGGGGAGAGACATCTTGGACCCCCGCAGTAGACGGGTCTCTTCATTCTTCTCCTTGTAATGTGTAGTGGTCAGTAGGTCGGCTACATTTGGTTCTGCCCATTCTTAAACACCGTCCACCTAGCTCCTTCTGGACACCTTCCAAGAACTTATTATTTGTGTTATTCTCGAATGTACTCAATTCTCTGAGGATTTGATGTCTCTTGGAGTCACTCTTTTACAAAAAATAAAAACATTTTTTATTTTGGCTTAAAGCTACAGGAATTTGAATTAAATAACCAGATACTCTTTTATCTGTAATACACATATATCTGTAATACACTGGTATCTGTAATACAACTGGTAGCTAAAATCAATACTCTAATTAACTCTAATATACACATTTATCAATGACATTACAGACAAGTTTATTTAGCTGCTTCAGACAAAATGACAAATAAAAATATGATTTGTTTATACATATGTTTGATAAAATAACAACAGAATAATTCAATACAAATGACGTTTATTTATTTTTCATTTTAAATCTGTTTTACAGAGTTGTTTTTTTTTTTTGAGACTTTAAGAAATTATTAAGCCAAGTGCAAAAATGTCAAGAGATTTCACAAGAATTCATTTGTACAATGTCTAATTGTATCATGCGACAAAAACTGGGTTTGAGTTACTAAATATAAGACTTTGACTTTAAGCTAATAACTTATGCATAGCTCAGACAGGTGTAAAATGCAAGTAACCAAAAGAAGTAATAAAGGATTAATTTGGTTACCGAGAAAATATCAAGTAACAAACAAACATAACAAGTAACAGACTAGCATATCAAGTAACGGACTAACAAATCAAGTAACAGACTTAAATATCAAGTAACAAACTCTCATATCACGTAATAGACTAGCATATGAAGTAACAGACTAACATATGAAGTAACAGACTAGCATATCAAGTAACAGACTAACAAATCAGGTAACAGACTATCAAATCAGGTAACAGACTAGCATATCTAGTAACAGACTTAAATATCAAGTAACAAACTAGCATATCAAGTAATAGACTAGAATACCAAGTAACATACTAGCATATCAAGTAACCGAATAGTATATCAAGTAACATACTAGCATATCAAGTAACAGACTAGCATATCAAGTAACAGACTAACATATCTATTAAATAAGCTGAAATGTCCGACGGTGTTAAAGGAGTGCACCAGTTTAACGGAATAAATTAGATTTTGATTTTGTATTCACATTTTTGAAACTCCACTTTCAGATTTCTCGCACTTACTCTACTTATCTCACCCTCTTTTATCTTAATTCATTCTTCTTAATTTGAAAAGGAGTCACCTTCTGAACAACCAATAATATTGGTATTTTAATCCTGGTGACTGTATTATTTGCTAGTCACTAATACCTGACAGAGTTACCGATTGAGACAACTCGAAGACAGGAGTTTCCATTTTAGTTTGATTTGTGGGATGATTCCAAGCTGAGTGACCTATTAAAATAGAGTAGAATGAGATTTAATTTATTGATCTCTGTTAGTTTGAAGATTAAACAGAACAAATTCAGACATGGATTAAACTAATAGGTCAAAGTTTGTTATATGTGTTTTGATATTTTCTAGTCTTGATTAAATCAACATCTTTATTTATTTCGCTTTGGGGATGGAAAAGTGGGGGGGGGTAAAAGATAGATTACACACACAAGCGCATTATATGT